>VYZS01048293.1:0-24987 GCA_013400695.1 Neodrepanis coruscans
ATCCTGCTTGGATGTTGGACTGCAACAATTTAGGATAAGGAAAATATCCTCTCCCTGGCTCTGGTTCCCAGCCCAGGAGTTTCACTTCTCTCCACTTCTCTGGCTGCTGAGCTGGTGCCCAGCTGCTCTGCAGGGCACAGGGGCTGTGAGGAGCCTGGGAAGGTCCTTTGTGGCCACGTGGGAGAGGATCTTACTCAGAAATGCAAAGAAGAAAAAGGATTTGCTTTGCTTGCTTCAGATGCCACTGAGCAGAGCCTGTTGCACTGTCCCCACCACTTCAGTTGTCCCTTGGAGGGAGAAGCCCAGGGGGATGTGGCTGGAACCAAGGGGTGGCTGTACAGAAACAGAGGGAGTGTTGGAGTGTGTGGCCCTGTCCCTGGCTGTGCTCTCAGGTGGTTTGGGGTGTTGTTGAAGTTTGCCCAGTTCTAGGCACTCCATTGAAGATCTGGGGCTGAGTTCCAGTGTTGCTCCATTAATGTCCTTAAAGAAGGGGAAGGAGTAAGAAACCATCCTGTTCTGCATTGGTAATTTAAGGACAGAATGTTCTAATTTGGGTACCATAAATTATACCCATGAATAAGCATGTCCTGATTTTTCAGAGGTGCTGAGCACTTATAATTCTATTGACTTCAGTGGAAACTGGAATGAGCCCAGTGCATGCTTTGGATAAATCATGTTACGTAACAGAAAAATGATGGTAATTTATGTTCAAGAATTTTTCATCGCAGCACTGAGCTCTCTTTGCAGTTGGAAAGAATGAAAAGTTTGAAGAGTTGTGCTGAAACTTTGAATTCACCTGCCCAGCACTTGTGATGTGCAGCTGCAGGACACCTGCCCTGTGCTGGGCCACTTCCAGGGAATGGTGGTGCCAAGTGTGGTGGAACACCAATGGTGCTGAATGTCTGGGACTCCTGGGAAGTTTGGGATGAATGTTTTCAGCCCTTGACTGCGGAAATCAAGGATACATTTCCCAGGCTGCTCCTGTGCCATTGCTCCTGTCCTTTCATTAAGAAGAGTGGCCAATTTCCAGTATCCAGAGATTCCCTTGATCCCCCACCCAGTGCTGCTGTTTGCTCTCAGGAAGGTGCAGGGAACATTGAATGCGAATTAAAAATAGAAATAAAGTGAGGAAAGCAATCAGAACACCTAAAATCCAGCACTATCTTTAATCATAAGTGGAAAAAAAAAAATGTATGGAGTGTTGTTTGATCACAATCTAAACACAGCCCAAACAACCCTTTGAATTTGTAAATGACATGCAATAGGGGTATTTTTAGCTCGTGTTGCTCAGATCTCAAGGAGGATTTTTTGTATGTTTTAGCTTATCACATTTCTTGCATAATAAGCTCTAGTTTTCCACAGCAGTTTAATTTTCTGTGAGCCTATTCTGTATGCAAATAACTTTTCTTTTGTGGTCTCCAGTGGCAAGATTATCTTTACTCAGAGTGGATTTAAGGTGAAAAGAACTTCACTGAAGGGCGTGATTGCAATCTCTTGGTTTACCTTGTTTGTCTTTCCCAGGCAGGTTTTTATCATCAGTTTTGCTCATGTTTTTGTTGTCAGGTTGGAATTTCAATGCAAATCGTGGCAAAATTTCTCACATCTTCAGTGCAAGCCAAAAAGCTTGTTTTTGTTGCATTTTCTGATTGAGATGTGCCCTTTTGCTTTTTATATCTCTACTTGAGTGTTGGGGGGGGGGAGGGAGGCATCACTCTTGTGTGAGTGGCAAATGCTCTTAAATAAAATAAATAACCTGGGTTTCTAATGCTACTGGAGGGCTCTTACTGATAATGCAAGAGCAGCTGAGAAGCTCAGTCTTGTCTCCAGAAGATGCCAAAGTGGGTTTTGTCTCCTGGAAATGGATTGAGCTGTCCCATACCTGCACTTCAGAAGACAGGTACAGCTTCCACCTGATGGAGGGGCTGGAGGGAGGAAACAGGCAGCATTTTGGAGCCCTTTCCAAACAAACTGGTGCTCAGATCTAGTTTTACAACAAAAGAGAATGAATTCTTTGCCTTAGGGACCAATGGTCCAGGTGCTTCTGTGCCACAGACCCAGATGGTCGGTGATGGAAGTGCTCAAGGTTTGTGTGCTGGGAGGACACTTTGCTGTTTGAGGCAGTTGGGAGGAAGAAGAAAAGCCTGGGAGGGGCTGGAAAGGCCAAGAAAACTTAAAGGAAGAGAAGGAAAAGGCAAGGACACAGGAGAAAGTGATGGAGTCAGGCAGTCTTGAGGAGATAACTCAGTGGGGGCTTTCCTCAGCAATTCTCTGCTTCAGCCAAGCCCTTCTCCCTGGTTCTCCTGGGGCACATGGGGACAATGAAATAAATCTGTCCCTGAGCAGTAAATCTGTAAATGCTAAGGGTGGGTGAGATGCCCTCTGCCCCAGGATTGGAGAGCAGACAGATGAGCTGTCACAAGCAGGATGGGAATCCTCTGTTTTGACTGATAATTGAATTCCCCACTCTTATTTAATCTCTACAGCACAACAAACAGTGTTCAGAGGAAGTGTGGCTCTTCCTCCCTCCTTCCTAATGAGGAGTCCCAGCAGAGGTCTGCTGAAATGAGTGGATTGATTGCATAATAAATTTCAGAGTTCTTGGCAATTTCAGTGAAAATGAGAGTACCTGGAGAATCAGAGGCTCTGCTAAATCACAGGAATGGCTGGAGTTGGGCTCTGAGCTTTAGGAGCAGCACTGACTCCAGCCTGGACTCTTCCCCAGTGTGCTCCTGTCCATCTGACATTCAGAGATCTTTGCCATCCCCTTAATCCATGTAGTTGTCATAGGAACTATTCCCTAAGCTGTGCTCTGACTTGTTCCATGAGGCACTTTATTGTATTATAAAGTGTTGACAGCAAAGCACAGGGATAGATTTTTAAATGTCACCAAGGTAACTCCTGGCATTCAATTACAGTTTCAGATAAAGATGAATCCCTTCTGCCTGTGGGACTGTGTGACAGCCAAAAACTGTGCTGAGGGTGAAGGTGACTTGTGGAACAGCAAAGAATTCTCTTGGCACTTTGCAAGGTTAATTGTGCCCATTCTGCTTTTTGGGAACACAAATGTAACACTGGCATTTCTCAGTTCTTCAGCTCATATCTTGAAAGACACTGAGCACTTGGGATTCAGTTGTTGGGTTTTGTTCTATTCTGCTCCATAAATGAGTCTGTCATTGTGTGTAGCAGGCCCAGGGTTTATCTCAGTGATGCTCTGTGACACCCAAACTAATTCTGCTTTAAATGCCTTTTCTCTGGGCCTACAGAAATATCCCAGAGACCAGAGCAGGAATCAGACTTGGCTGCAAATCTCCTGAAACCTCAGATCCTCTCGTTCATCTTAAGCCTGAGAAGATAAAAGTGTCAGGACTTGTGGGGCTTAGGGAGAGTGAACAGCTGGAGAAAAACTTGTGTTTTGGACAAGGGCTTTTAGAGACTGGGAGAGAGTGAAAGTGCATTTATGTGAGGGATCAGGAGGGGAGGAGAGAAGGGAAAGGTACTAACAGGGTAACAAAGAGTCTGGCAGAAAAAAACTGGTATTAAACGTTGTGGTGTTAAAGGTGGGCTTTGAGTGTGAGGCTGCTCTGGGCACTCACTTGGCTCTGAAGGCAGGAGGGTTCCTGTGAGTGGTGCAGACTCTGAAGACCCTTAAACCAGCTGAAGCTCCTGTGGTTTGAGGTTGTAGGAAAGGGCTCTCAAAATGCAATGCTGCTCCTTTCCTTACTCTTGACCAGCTTATCTCCTCCTGTTCTCTCTTCCCAGAGTATCGTTGGTATCATTGAAGTAAAATTGAGGCTATTTTACATCCACTTTTCTCTACTATTAAGGATGGTCTTTACTTTCTCCATTAAACTGCCTTATCTTTTTTTGTTTGAAGTTTCACATTGTTCACAAAAGAACAAAACCTGACATCATCTGAGGAAAGTAATTTTAAGGTAAAGTGCTTTGTGAACAGCATCCTGAATGCCTGGCAGAGCTAATAATAGCTGCCTGGTGAAATAGCTGATCAGCATGTGGAGACCTGGGAGTAAAGCATTTTATTTGTTGCCTGATCATTCCATGCCAAAGATTGTCCTGGTGTTGGAATTGCAATGGAGGGAGCAAGTGGGTTTTCCAGGAGAAGGAGCCCATGCCAGAGTGGGTGAAGTGATGTATTTCTGCTTCAGCCAGCAGCAATTTGATTTCTCAGCACAGTTTGAGGTGGTCCCTTCCAGCTCAGGATATTCCATGTTTCTCTGCCCCTCCATGGAGGGATGAAAGGGTGGGGCTGGTATCCCACCCAGGGAGAGCCTGGCCATTGGGAGAGAAATCTGGTCCCTCCATGTAAATGGAGGTGATTTATTAATTTAGCATGAAATCCTGACAGTTCATAACAGAAGACACATTCTGGTCCCCTGACTGCTGTTTTCTGGCCATGCAGGACACGTCCCCCTGTACCTGCTGTCCATGTCCAGACAAAGCTGATCCCCAGGGCAGGAGGATGAATTGTTGGTGCCAGTGCACAGGACTTACTGCCTGCCTGGCAAAGCCAGCAGACACATCAGGCTGTGCTTCTTCCCCAAAAAGACCTTAAAGAAATGTGAGACTCCCTGAGATAAAGGGAAGTCTGAGCAAACCTCGGAGGTGTCCAGAGCTCTTGTGCCCCTTGACAAGTAACACCAAATCCAAACAAAGGGATTTGGGAGGGATTTGCCATGTTAGAGCCCAGTGGAGATGGAGCATTCCCTGCCAGGACACTTCTGTTTGGGTTTGTTCCTTGTAACATGGGCATTTTTCTCCTTGTTTAAAGTTGTTTTCTTACAATGTCTTTAATCGCTGTAATCCCTTTTCACCAGGAGCCTCCCAACCGACAGAGCGTTTGTCCTCCTTAAAGCCTCGATTTCTATCCTTCCCCTTAGTTTTGCCTCCCAGGCATCCTCTTATTTAGGTTTCAGTCCTTTCAGGAATACACTGGGAGGGATTGCAGTCTTGTGGTGTCTCCCCTGGGAAGAAACATAATTGCTGAAGATTTTTTCGCCGTTTTCTTTTTAGAAGATAAAGTGGGTCAAATTCTACAGAACTTTGGGGAGAATTTCTCTTTCCCAGAGCACGTGGGAATTCTTTTGGGAAAGGGTACTATGACATATCACCTGTGTGGATCCAAATCACAGCCGGTGACTGAAAGCCCTCCGGCAGCCACACACACGGCAATTAACTCCCTCCTTTTGCTGAATTGTCGGGGGAACGAACTCTTTGTGTTGTTCTCAAGGCAGTTTAACACCGTTCTAAGACAGGAGCTCCTTTTTTTTTTTCTTCTCCTAAGAAAATTGCTGTAAATGGCAAAGACCTGCTTATCTCACGTGGATGTGGATTATTCTGAGCCCCATCTTGGGAAAGGCAGAGGAATGTTTTATTTTATTTTCCCCCCACTGAAGAGTGACTCAGTTCCCTGAGCTGGCAGCACTTTCTGTAGCAGTGTGAGGTCATGGGCTGGGCACAGCAAATGAATGATGCTGTGCTTCCTTTTGGTCCATAGGAAGGACCGATTGCAGACTCCTATCAGTTCCCAGATACAAATCTCTCACACTGCCTGGAATCTTGTTCCTGACAATATTCAGTCTTAATAATGTAGAAAGGGAATTAAAGTGGGAATGAGAATAGGATTTAAGTAACTGTGTGCAACTGAAGCTTCTGTGCAGTTTAAAGGCATTTCTCTGTTCAGTTTTAATATATGCAAAATACTCAGATATTTTTTCTGTTTCTAGCGAGGAAAAATGGAAATAGTTCTGTTTCTCATCTCCCTCTTCTCCCTCTAGTAAATTCTCACGAGGTTATATTTGACACTTTGAGAATCTCAATTCAACAGCTCTTCAGGGTATTTGCTGTTAAACACACGAGTTGTTCAGAAGCTCTGTGAGGTTTGAGGGGATCCAGGCAGAGAATAAAGCAGATGAGAGGATCCACTGAGTGCTCTTTGTTTTTTAAAAATGCAGTGATATAGTAAAAGTAGTTCTCATTCTGCCTCTGGGCATTGATATCCAAACCAGTGATTGGTTGATTCAGTCTGTAACTTTACACTTCACGAGGCAGAGGAAGGAAGGAATCCTGTCCCCTGAGGATTGTTCTCAGACTCCTGAAGACAAAGCTCTGTGATGTTGGTGGATCTGTCTCTGCTTCAGAGGCACCAAATTACACAGGAATGTCCACTTCTGGGTCTGGTGTCCATGAAGGCACCTGCACAGCCTTCACCTGACTCTCTCAGGCTGCAAATACTCCACAAAGATTGTCCTTCCACTGCCCAAAGCAGCCCTTCTGTTAAAGGGTCTGGACTATTCCAGTACTGTTATTCTACTTTTAATGCTAAGACCATTTAAAATCAGACTGAGGGGGCAGACTGGCCTGATACCATTTGTATCTACATTTGTACCTACAGTGGTTCAAATCACAGCTACAAAATCCCCTCAGTCTGTCAGTTTAACTCCTGTTGGGAGAGCCAGGCTGTCCCTTGTAGGGTCAGAGAGTGCTTGAGTTCCCCAGGAGCAGGAAGGGGGGGATTCACTTGAAAGGAAGATGTAATATAATGAGCCAGAAAAGGCTGCTTAGGTATAGGCAGATGCTTTTTGTTGTGTGGGGGTTTTTTTCAATCAAGTATTGCAAACCTCAACATAGAGGGAGGTAAAAAAATGTATTTTTGCAGTATTATTGTCCCTTTCCTTATCTCCCAGCTGGGGTTGGAGGCACCTCCATGCCCAGGGCTTTGGGCTGTTTGCAGGAGGAAGGGCTGTGGAATGCCTGGGAGGGCACTCAGACAGTGATGCTTGTGGAGGAGAGTTTAATTTAATTTGGGGTGAAAGATGCACCCCAAAGGATGGTTAGCACTGAGCACAGAGGGCTCTGACCCAGGCCCTCACACCCTGCAGTGTCTGCAAGCAAGTGAGACTTCCCAAAAACAGCTCCAGTCCTCCCCAAAGAATTGTGACTGTGTGGGAACCTGTGCACACAGCCACAAGCACTGCCTTTGTCTTTCTCTCACATCTTGAGCTGGAAGGAGCTAAAATGCTGAATTTGTCTCCACAAACATGAATGGAATAGCTTTATTTTTCCTTTTGCATAGTCTTTGCCTGGTACATGTTCTGAATTGGAAAAATGAGACCTGGCAAAATTTGAATTAAATCTTAAGCAAGCCAATATATTAATTAAAAGGAAAGCTGATGGTTCTTAATTAGCAACATATTAGCATGTTGTGAGCACCAGAAGTTCTGCTGAATTGATCTGACTGATTCATCTGTATTTACTACTAATTAATGAGACATTACAATCATTAATGCTTTTTGCAGTTTCTTGATAGTAAAGTTAATGGTGTAAAAACCTGGAATTGCACTGAAGTGGCAGGACAAGGTTTGGTGCACATGGGGCTGTAGAAATGCTGTCCCTGATGATTAATAGGTGCTGAGCTTTCTGGCCCTCTGTACTGCGTGAATTTTTTTTAAATAATGTTTACATAAATGTTTCTGTTGTTTGAAAAGCATCTTTGGAAAGCTCATCCCCACCCTGCTGCAGCCCAGCCTGTGAGTCCTGCCTCCCAAAGCACAGGGGCCACAACTCCCCCAGTGCTGTGTCTGTGTGTTTGGGGTCAGTGGGCTCTAAAGCCCCAACCCAGCCATTATTTCAGCACATCTCTCCCACTCACCCTGGAGATGCTTCATCTTCATCTTGTTGCCTGTTGGCTTTGAATGTCAGGTGACAAAAGGGGCTTGTTTCCCTCTGTTGCAGGAAGTGATTAAAGGCAATGCTCAGGGAGGAGCTGCAGAAATGCTCAGGTTGTCCACAGTGCTGCTTTTGAGATGTTTAACTGCAAATCAAGGAGGGAACAGACAGGAATGAAAGCCTTGGGCATTTGGTGCTGTGAGCTGAGTGTGCTGCAGTGGGTGAGCCCAGGGACACCCCCCTGGTGTGCCCATCACTGAGGGGGTGCCTGCAGGAGAGCAGGAGCTGTTTGCTTGCCCTCTGCCACTCCACAGTCTCTGCTCAAAGACTGGGGACCTGAATGGGGACACCCAGTGCTCTGATCCTTGTAAGAACTTTGAAGTACAAACTATGTGGTTAATGGGAAATGTAGGAAGAGCTGTGGGGCTGAGCTCTGATTTGGCTCCTCTGGTCACCTTCTTTCCTTGAAATTGTATTTCAGGATCTCTTGTCACCTCACTTTCCCATGCCAGGCCCTGCTGACTCCTCTGGCAGGCTGAGCAATTAGTGCTTTTCATTATTTGAAGGAGTTTAAATCATTATTCTACTCTGCAATTCTAGGACAGCTTTTTAATTTAGGGATCATGTAGACTTCAGTGTAATTTAATTAAACAACGCTCTTCAAATATATTAGTGAAAAGGAAACTGCAATTCCTCAGTAAGAGGAGAAACGTTGACGTGTGCATTTTGGGAGGTAAATAAAAGAGAGAAGGGGCTGATCTTCCTGAGCTGCAGGGAAACAAAAGGCTCCTTGCCTTGGGGTTCCTGTGTGTGACTGAGTTCCATGTTCAGGTGCCAAAGGTGTCACATGCAGGATCCCACCCATGGGGAGCAGGGAGGGTTCCCAGGTCCCCAGTCTGTGCCAGCTGCTGGGACCAGCTCAGCTTGGCTCATCTCGCCAGGTCTCTGCCATGGCAAGTCCTGTGGCCTCCTGAGCTGGCCCAAGGTTGCTGCCCCAGGTCAGTGGTGCTCCTTCATGGCCAGTGGGCTCTGCTTTTGTGAGCCTGTGTGAGGGGAGCCCCTGACACTGGAAAAGCCCTTCTTAGCTGCCTTATTTTGGGTGGCAACAGCAAATGCTTTATCTCTCAGGAAGAGCCTGAGTGGGCTGTAAATAACCTCTTCTTTAATATCAAGAAATCACAGGCTGCCTCAAGTGAGGGCACAGGTCAGGGGGACACATGAGGGGACACTTGGAAGATTCTGTCCTGTCCAGGAAAGGTGGTGGAATTCCATGTCAGAGGCTCCATGTGCTCCTTGCTCTGCAGCTCTAGGAACGTTTTCCTGTGTTCCTGCTGAGCAAGGAGAGTTTAGGAGATCCTGTGTGGTCCCTGGGGCTGTGGGATGTCTCTGCCTGTCACTCTGCTGTGGGACCAGGAGTCTTGGACCACAGGGTGTGCTCTGCAAAAGGAACTGGTGAGGGAAACGAGATGGTGAGGGAGAAGAATGTATGTTTTAAAGGTCAGCTCAACCTATGGGGCACTTACAGGCAGAAGAAATTACAGCTTTGGTTTCTCAGTGGTGGGCTTTGCAAGAGGATGAAAAGAACAAAAGGGTGGCTCCAAAGAAAGGTCCTTGAAATGTTGCTATTAGGAGCTATTAGAAGGATTTCTCTGGGCAGAAATGAAAGGCTGCACTTCAGTATGGAACGTTCCTCACTTTTGACAAGTTAAATGGCTCCCTTGATTATAGAGCCTTGCTTGGCAGTTACTGGAACTGCACATTAACTCCTCCAGCCCCCTGTGGGTTGGATAACACCAAGGCTGACTTTGTGAGCCTCATTTCTTCCTTTCATCCTCCTGAAAAAGCTGATGTTATTGCATGTTTATTAGTTGCTGATCCAAACTTCAGACCTGTGCTCAGATTAGCAGAGTAGTTACTGTTCTACAGAATTTCCTAAGCTTTATAGAAAATCCCCAAAGTGTTTGGTACAATGACTGTCTGATCCTCACTTCTTCAAGGGTAATAATGAAAATCGTTCAGAAATGGGTTAGAAACAAATATTCTATTTTTGAGTTGCACCACATTATTGGATTTGACTTGATTCTGGGAATGTAGTAGCACTGAAGAGATCAAACTGTGCCCACAGAGAATTCCAGCTGATAACAAACCTCAAAACCAGTAACAGGAGTAAAAACTTGTCTTCGGCCCCAAGAATATTTGCAAGCACAGAATAATCTGTGTTTCAGGGCATGAGTTTGTGTTTTCATTCTAATCCATTTAAGATTCTGTCACTGTGTCAAAGCCTCCCATCACTTCAGGGCCCTCCATTCCTTCCTGCCATTTGTACAAGCTTAACCTTGACATGAAATCTTTAAATTGTGTTATAAACATGCAGCAAACTGTGTGTGGCCAGTTCCTCCTCTGTGGCAGAGAATGGTTGCTGTGGGATTGGGCTGAAGGTCATTGTGGTGCCCATGGGTTTTCAAGGTGAATATAAAGGCACAGCAAATCAACTCCTTTGTTCTGTGTTACAGCAGGAGCTTCTGATGAATTTGAAGAATTGAACATTTCAATTATTATTCAAATATTCAATTCAATATTATTCAAAATATTTGAATTTGTGGTCTGGAATTTGCCCTGAGTTGGATGAGTGCCATTGCAAAAGGCTGAGTGTAAGACCTGAGTCATGGTCTCACTTGGATCCTGTGAACTCTGAAATTCCCAGCAGGACAGTAGTGAGAGAATTGTGAGAGATGCCTGATGCAGCTGGATGGAGTTATTGGTGCATGTTAAACTGGTATTATTGCCCACTGGGAAGTGTATCCATCCCATAGCCATATGTTGTTTGGAGTGTTCCTGGGCAGGGAAGCAGGAGGGGCTCCAAGTGTGTGAAGGAAAACCGTCTGGTTTGGGCTTGGCAGGTTTCTGTGCTGCAGACGAGTCTAATGAGGAGAAATTGGGGTATCTGGAAACCAGTGAGGAGATCTGTCAGTTCTGGCACTGCATCCCTGTGACTGAGCAAAATGACAGCAGAGAGAGGCTCTGTGTGATTGGGGAAAATAGAGAGGAAGCAGCTGCTGAACCCAAACAACAGCTTTGAAATGAGCCCAGAGGCACAAGAGGTGACCAGGTATAAATTTAATCCAGGAATCAGGAGATTTCTAGCAACCCAGATCAACTAAAATGCACCATCACTGACCCTTTCCAAAGAACACCTGGGGCTCTTTGCAGCACTGGGTATTTAGAGTGAGGATTAGTTGTCACAGCCTCTGCAAAGACCAGGGGGAATGTTTTCCTTCAAGTTCTTACTGTGCCAAGTTCACTTTGGAGGCCTGTAAATATTCAGGGTATCATTTTAAGCATTTAGAAGGTGGGGGGCTGTCAGTGTTCCTTGTGCATCCAACACTTGTTTGTTACCAGAATTGTCAAATCCTCTGTGTTGGAATAATCAGGGTTCAGTGAGTGTTCAGTGACAACTTGTCTGGGCCCAGAGCCAGCAAAGAAGTTCCAGGAACGGTGACAACAAAGTGTTGGGGCTCCTCAGGGGAAAAAATATCTCCTAAAATGAACAAGTCTCAAAGTTCCATGGGGAAGGAGTGCAGCTGAATGGGGCCTCCATTATTGATGAGCCCCAGGGGCACAATGGGGGGGTTGTTGCTGTAACAAACTGTTCTTTTCCAGAGCCACATCCCAGGTTCCTGTTCCCATTTGAAAGACCTTCAGATCTGTGCTACAGGTGTGTCCTGCCCTGTCAGAATTCAACTGGGACATTTCCAAGCATGTTCATGGGCCTGGTGTCATGTAAAAATGGGCAATTTTGTTGTGTAAATAACATCTGGTTATCTTTAAGGAATCTTCAGCAAGATTTGAGTTTTCAGAACTGAATTGATTAAAATAGAAATGATTCTGCAGACAAAGTGAGCAAGGAGAAGGCTGGTAGTAAAACTTCTTTGTGCCATGCCCTGACTCTTTCCTGGACCTTTTGTCTATAAGGAAAACTACTTTTTAATATGAAAATGAATGCTTTTATCCTTTACTTGAGGGAGAACAAGATCAAGCTCAGTTCTGTGTTTAAAACAGGCCCTGCTCTGATAGACTCTGTGTTTCCAGTGGGTAACATTTTGGTACCCAGGTACATATTTGTGCAATGTTAGAAAAGTTAATACATTCTAGTGCAAATCAGTGCTGCTGAAAGCCTAAGTAAATATTAAGATTCTCCTTTCATGAATAACTCCTGGCTAGGATATTATTTCTAATTCAAGAAACCACCCCTTCCATCTCCTACCTAAACACTTTTTATATTTGGATCAAGGTTATGTTTTACTACACACTGCACAAATGTTTCAGTTTCTTTACTGAGTTTTCTGCACAAATCCACTGTTGCCTGGTTTATAGAAAAATCTTTAGGTGTTGAAGAGAACTTGAGTTGACCACAGATCACTGACATAGGTGAGATGTGGCACCACCAATGATTTTAATATACCAGGAAATTAATTGTCAATGCAGACAGAGGTGGGGAGGGGGAAGCATTGAGCCTTTCTGGATCTCAAGGTGAGAGCAGAGTGATTGAAGGCACTGGAGGGAATAATTGCAGGTTTTATGTCCACTGTCAGAGGTCTTTTCCCCTCTGAGAATTGTTATCACCAATGTTTCTCCTGACTCATGGGAAGAGCAGAGCCTTTCTGGGCCAGCAAGCAGTGCCTGAGTGGGGGTTATCATGCATTGCACAGGAACAGCAAATGTAATTGTTTTTCTCTTAACACCTCTATTGACCATATTGATCTACAAGAAAATTAGGTTTTCCAAAGTTCAACTGTAGTTTAATGTCACTGGAGTGAAATGGATCCTCTCCTGAAGCCCCAAGTGCTCAGTGACAGTTTGGGCAGGTTTCCCCTGCAGCAACAACAATTTCTGGGCTTCAGTCAGAGCTAAAATGATCCCTGGGGTGAAGTGGGAGCTGCACTAATGTGTTTAGTGCTGCTGTCTCCCTTATCTTAAAACAATAAAGATGCTGGCAGGGAAAGGGAGTTGTAATGAACACAGATGGGTGTCTGAAAACAAATGATCTAAGGCCAGCAGGCAGCTATGAGATGTTTAGGTTGCTGTTATTTGAGTGACTTCTTTGGTGTCACAAGCTCCTGTTGTGGGACAGAGTGGGTTAGGACTGTCCTTCACTCAGCAATTCAGACAAAGGAATGAAAAACTTGAATAAATTCTCACTTCAAACTAGAGTTCCTTGGCTTTCCTTGTTGGGATGCAGGTTTTAGAGTCAGTAAATCCAGTGTTCCTCCCCTCTCCCTTTGCCATAGATACACCTGGAGAGATTAGAATAGAACCTGCAGTAAGTTTCTCTGCATCTTCTGCCCCAAACCCCCAGGCACTTTGCAGACATTAATGACCAGTTCCCAACACTCCTGTACAGCACCAGGAAAAACTGTAATTAATGTGTAATGAGGCAGGAGCTCCTTCCTGCAGGGGATTTGCCAACAGTCCAAGATGAAGAGCAGGACAGGGCTGTGACTGAGTCCAGCCCAGCTCAGCCTGTGCCCTGCTGCCCTTCCTGAAAGGCATCCTCTGGGATTTTGGTGCCAAATTTCTAAAACTTTAATTCTAGTTCTGAGTAGAAAACCTAAAGTTTTGCCCAAAGTCCCACTTTCTTATTATTCTTTCATGAGGGGGTTGTTGTTCAGTGTACAATTGAATACATTATAATTTACAATTCTCTTGAAATGCTCCATCTTCCCATTATCTTCCTCTTGGCAGGAAAAAGAAAACACTCACTGCATGGCCCAACTTGCAAATTCTCTGTCTGTTCCTTGTCATCCATTTATCTGCATATTTTACCTCCAAAGTGTAAATTTTCAGTCAACTAAACTCTGTCCCTATTGCATAGTCTGGGTTTTTCCCCCTTGAGAAGAGCACCTGAAGTTTCCCAGACAATTGTGACTTAGATGAGTCACATTTAATTAAAGTAGTGAAGAGATCTGTGCTTATCTGGTTAACTGCCCATTTTATTGGGCACTTAATTTAAGTCCCTAGATCATCATAGGAGACTTGATTTAGGTTTTTTTCCTCCAAAGCTTTGTAATGATTGTGATTTGGGACTTCTTGTTCTTGTTTCTTCTTTTAATTAAGGACTAAAAACACAAACTGCAGTGGAACATCTGGCCTGGCCTGCCTCTGTGCAAAGTGATTGGGTCTGCTATTTTGTGCTTTTTCAGCCATAAATAATTTAATGTCTCTGAGCTCTGGGGGTGTATGTGCCAAACATTGTCACCAACACTTGGAACAGAAACTCAGTAAAACTTCTACATTAATGTCCAGAAACAAGTTTCCAATGATGGTGCTTAGGGATTTCAGCCTGAATTTTCTTGAATTATCTATTTGTTCATTACAATATTTCATATTCTGAGTGAATGGCACATTTTATTCAAACCCAGCCTTTTACCACCTGCACCTCTCCACAGCAGCTGTTCAATGTCTGAATTCCTGATGCGTCTTTCCACTTCAAGTGAAAGGTGTGACAGTGGTTTGTTCTTAAAAGCAGGAGTGTTATTTTACTATTAAATGCTTGCTCTTGTAATCTGGGTGTGATAGAAACATGACTTGAGAGGTAGAAGCAGTTTCTGGGTTGGAGCCACAACCTGCAGAGAGACAGGAGTAATTTCAGGACAGTAAAAGGGTTTTACTGAACCTCAGGCAAAGCTCAGATTAGTTTCAGCTGAGGACTGCAGGGAGTTCCTCATGAATAAACATGTGAACCTTCCAGCAATAATTGTGTTCTCTGACATTAATGGAGAGGGAAGGATCAGGGTTTGGGCACATCCTGGTTTCAGTCACCATTCACACTCAAGAATGTTGCTCCATAATCCACCACCATCAGCATGGGAGGAGTTTTATCTCAGGAGAGAGTAAGGCAACAATTATTTGGCTTCACTTGAGGCAAGGGAAGGTTTAGATGAGGTTTGAGGGAAGACCTGTCCCCAGCCAAGGCAGTGAAGAGCTGCAAAGGGCTGTGGGAGCTCCTGTCTTTGCAGAATGCAAAGAGCATTTGGTGGTGATGGTCTGGACTTGACTGATCCTGCCTCAACATCCAGGTCCCTGCTCCATCCCCTCTTAAAGAAACTGGGAATTAAATTCTAGTGCCTAATGTATTGTTCTGGCATCAGAAAAACTCTGCCCATAAGTAATAGTTCTGTGTATTTCTGTGATTGGTGGGGCTGGTTTGTAAGGTCTTGGCTGGTGTTCAGCACAGGGGCTGAACCTAAATGGAAATTGATTTTGTGTGAGACTTCTGCCTGCTTTAATTCTCCTTTTATTTTCTTTTTCTCTCTAAATTGGTCCTTGGCCAACAAAAAATAAATAAAAAAGGGGAAAATTCTATTGGGAAACACAAATGTTCCAATCATTGTGTGTTTATCTGTCTGCAGCAGCAAAGGGGGCTCAGGGATCAAGTGTGGTTAATGTTGGGATAAATTGGCTTTCCAAGGGGTACTGTACAAAGGGGTGGAATCAGGACTGTGAAAACCCTGTTCCAGCTCTGTGGAACCCAGTCAGCACCTGGGGAAGTGCCCTTTGAGTTTTGAACATCAGGCACTGGGGCTTTGTGCTACAAACAACTGGAAAATCAAACATAGAGGAGCCTCCCCTGTTCCTTCAGGTGGCTGTAATGTCACTTTAATCTGAGCAAAGAGGGGTTTGTGCAATTCAGAGACAAAGGAAGGTGTCCCCTGTGTTACTGAGGCTGCAGCACCTTTGGGTGGGGGGTGACCTGGCAATGGCTGAGGGGGGAAGGACCCAGTTCTCTGCAGGTTCATGAGCAAAGAGGGTCCCTTTAGCTGCCCAGGCATTTGTGATGTATTACACTTCATGTTCACTGCTGTTTCTCTTTCTGCTGAGATTTTTGATGGAGAAACACTTGCATTTCTTTGGGCCTTGAAGGGATTCTTCTGTTACACACTGGTTAAATATTTGCCTCTGTGTTGGTAGAGAAATAGAAAAAGTCTGTTTTGCAAACTTTTAAAGCAGGAAACATATTGTGCAGCATAAACAGGGGAATGAAAGAAGATTTCACAGGCAGTTGAACAAGCAAATGTGTTTTGCTTAACATGAAGTTTAAAAAACCCTCTGCATTTGCTGGGTGACACTTTGGCACTGCCAGGCTGGGCAGGAACTCCAGGTGTCACCACGGGGAGTGACCAGATCCTGCAGCTCCTGGGGGTCTGGGTGCCCATGAAAATGCAGAACACGGGATTATCTGTTCAGCTGGCAAGCACTTCATGTAAATGGGACTCAGTTTTACAATTGTGCAGTGAAAACAGGCCAGGGAAATGTCTGAGGCTGCTCAGCTGCCGTGGCAGGTTTGTGGCACAGTTCCTGTGCAGACAGACTCCAGCCCTCTGCTTGTGCTGCTGCTTTGTGTTTCTTGGCATCCCTGCAGCCAGAGGGGCCTGTGCTGAAAAAAGAGGCTGGAGGGAATGGAAAAACAAGTCACTCCAATAAAGGGCAGCACAAACGTGGATAGCTACAACTATTACATCATCAGAGAATGAAGTACTGCAGGATCTGTGCTCTCAGACACACTTATTTCACTTTAGGGTTGTAGGTAGGGTGGATAAAGGGCTGGTTTGTGTTTACTTTTTGCCTAAATCAGTAATTTTTTTGAAGGCTGCACTTTGCAGTTCCCTTTAGCACTTTAGTACAACACAGTTGCCAGCAAGAGAACTGATTTGTTTCCCCCTTCTGTTCTTTTCATTGAACATCAGCTCATCTTTGCTGGAGCAGTAGGGACAGGGGTTATCCAGAGCTCACATCCCTGAGCACATGGAGGGACTCGAAGGCTCTGATCTCTGAAATGAGATGTGCATTCTGAGGAAGGTCAGGCTCAGGTCTCAGCCTGACAGGCAGGGGCACTTCCCAGGCCTCAGCATTTTGCTGGTTATTAGAGCTCAGTGCTGGGTTTGCTCATTTGTTCCCAGCACAGCTGCCATCTCTGCCAGCCTTGCAGTGGTGCCACAGCACAGGGGGGGATGAAGGAAGAGCCCTGAATTGAAAACAAACCAGTAAATGCCACAGACAAACCTGAATAAATGAAAAACCCAGTACAGGTAACCAGGGAAGTACAAGAGCTGCTCAAATGAATTGAAGACTGCAAAAATGGCCCAAATTCTCTCTAGAGTGAGTGCTTAATAAAAGGGAATAAATGAGGCATTGTGCTTGTTGGGGTTGTCTGGGTTAAAACCCTGCTTAAAACCACCTTGTGTTGTGTGGACCTGCTCTGTGGTTTGTCCTGGCACAGGACAAGGAGCTCCCAAAGAGCAGTGAGGGCAGGGATTGCTCACCAGGGCAGCTCTTGGGGGGCACAGAAAGATCCACCCTGTGCCAGCACTGCAAACCTTCCTGAAAAGCTGGAGCCATGGGAGCTGCTGCTGGGCTGGCTCCTGGGGGAAGAACGTTTAGCCACTAATTCAGGGCTGTGAGAGGGGATGGTCTTGTTGTTGCCTTTCAGTGCCAGCCTGGGATCCTGTTTCCCTGTGCTGGAAGGCACTGAAGCAGCACTCTGACTTCCTGGCATGTTTGTCTCCTAGCCAAGCTGCTGTAATCACAACCTTGGGTATTTTGGAATTCCTTTCAGATTTCGAGGGGAATCAACCTGCTCTTTTCTCTCCTGGGCTAATGCACACAATGAGGCAGATCCTGACAGCTCTGCCTGTGCCTGTGGGTCTGCAGCCCCTCCAGGAGTGTGGCCTGGGGGTCTCAGTGCTGCTCTGCTGCCTCACAGGGCAGAGGCAGCTGAGAATGAGCTGGGTTAACTCCTGGCTCTGATGTGCCAGGTCACTGCTCAGGTCACAGCAGTGTGTATTCCCTCAGCAGGTCCTGGGGAAATGCCAGAGGGGAGGCTGGGACTGGCCCTTCAGTGGCACTTCTTTGGCTGCTCCATTCGCACAAGCAGGGCCCTCTTATGGGTGATGTTTTGGCATGTTTTTCATGCAGAGGTGGCAGGATCAGAGTTGAGTGTCTGTGGTAGCAAAAGTCAAGGTACAGCAGGAGTTGGCAGTTTCTTTTTGCTTGTCCAAGTGATTAAAATATGATGTCAAAAATCTGTCCCTGTCTGCACAGCTCTGTGTGGGTGAGCACACTCTTGAACTGGTGACTCCTGCAGTAATGACTTTCTGCACTGTGATAGATGATAACTTCAGGTTTTAGCTTTAGGTGCCAGACCAGAAAACAAAGTTGAGTGAAATAAACCCAAAACCGCAGAAATCGTTGTCCTGGAAAATACTATTTTTTGCTTGTCACAATAACAAAACTGGTTTTACCTTTCCAGACTTCCATGCCACTCCTTGTGCAGTGTTGTGTGACAGGCAGACTGGAGACAATAAAACTGGAGGGTCAGTTAGAGGGGAAACTCAGGGAGGAGGCCAGTTGTGAGAGGACTGAGTGGGCACAACCCACAGGAATCCTGAGCTCCTGGAGCTCCCTCTGAGCCTTTGAGTTGAAAACTCCACCTGCCAGCAAAGAATTTAACCCTCTAAGTGGAGGTTTACACAGTTCCCTTATTTCATGTGGGAAATGCTTGGAGAATAATAAAGTGGATTTCTTCAGTGCTTCAAGTGAATTATTGAAACAAGAGTTGGACCTTCCTGCTCTGGGCTGTCCATGCTTGGTGGGTCTGACCCATGACAGGCCACATGTCCTGCAGATTCCTGCTAAAAACCAACAGACTTTTGGAGGGGGAGCTTGTTTTTCAGTTCAATGAGATTTTTTTGGTGCTGGGAGCTGTAATTTATTCATAAGACTCGAAGGGAATAAGCTACAGGACTCAAAAGCTTTGTCCAGGAATTGGGACGTTATATGACACTGATGTTGAGCTGATCAGAATAATATCACAAGAGGGGAAAGGAGCTCAGCTAGAAATACAGTCAGATTGCAGGAGAGCTGCAGTCTCCTGGGAATTGCAGCTCAGTGTTGGAGTAACTGCTGCTTAGATGGCAAAATAATTGAAATGGGGGGAGGAGGGGTGAGCTCTGCAGATGGCTGCTGGGCTGTGTCTGAGATCCTGGAAGGAGATGGAAAAAGCAAGAGCATTTGGCATCAAAGAGTAGGCAAATGATGCTGGCTTTGTGCCAGGCAACTTTTTAATCCAGGCTCATATATATCTGAAATTGCAGAAACAAGCAAAATCAGACAGCCTGAATTATGAGCAGAAAAACAAAATAAGTCCCTCAGTGATAAATGTGAATTCTTTCCCTAATAAATGACTTCTGCACAGGCATAAGACTGGTTTTTTGGCACCAGTGTGAAACACATCCGTGTCTGTTGCTGGAAGAACAAGGAGGGCAGGGAATAAACAGAGCAGCCCAGGGAGCAAATAAAGAATGGGATGTGTCCCAGAGATTCAGTCTGGGTCAGTTGGCAGCTCATAACTCCTTCATTTGGCTCCCCTGTCCCAATCAGTCAAAGGTGAGCACTGGCAGTATCTTTGCAGGAAACCCCTGCCTGTCCTGTGAGTCCCATCCCAAAGGACAGGACAGGACCTGCTGGGAGCCTCCTGCACCAACCTGCAGCTGCTCTGAGCTTCCCCAAAGTTCTTCTTTCCACACATGAAACTTATGCTCTCACTCTGGAATTTCAAGAGCTGCAATCCTTCACTTAGGTACTCACGAAAGTTGTTTGAACATCTGCTTTGTAAAAATAAGCTGTTCACATCCTGTGAGTGCATCCCCCTCTTGGAGCACTAAATCCCCTGGAAGCCACTGTGGCCTGTGCCCAAAGTGTTGGGTCTGGAGGCATCAGGTTGGTGCTGCTGTTCTTGGACTTCTGGGCTTTGCTCCAATACCCTTAAATGCCTCACAGGGAGCTGCCATAGGTGGTCTCAGACTTCCGTTTGCAATGGAATCCATTCTGTGGTTTCTTTGTTCCCAAAATACTGAGGGGATGACCAATATGGGTGGGACAGATCTGGCACAAACAGTTGTCAAATGAGGCAAATGAGCACTCTGGTTGAATGTTGAGCTTTCTGAAAGAAAAGGTCTGTCCTGTGTGGGTGAGCAAATGTTTCCAAGCCAGTCCATGTTTGATCCAGTAGCACCTGAGAACTGTAGGGTTTTTTGGACTGGAATAATATGCTGGGAAGGACAAATGATATTCCATTTTTCTAGACTAAATGACTTTTCTAAAAGTGGCTTCTAATGGTCTCTTGCTGTAATATTGTAAGACCTACTCTAATGAATAACTGCTATACAGAGGAGACTTAATTACTGAAAGTTAATTCAATAATGACTCAATAAATGACCTGTTCCATGAGAGGGTGAAGTTGAACATGGTGAAAAGTCTTGGGTTTTTTCATGAACACAAATTACTTAAGGTTGGTTTCATGCAAAAGAAAACCCACCAACAAATTAATGTCAGCAAGGCCTAATTTATGGATTTTTTCCCATCTGTTAAGGAGCTTTGGTTTATATATAAAAGCTTATGTGTGAGTACAGAGCTGAAAGCACAGAGCTGTTGGTGAGGGGCAGCTGTGGGTGATGAGCCCCCAGCCTGTGCCAGCCCCTGGATTTTCTCTTGGAGGTGAATTGTCAGACATTGTGTCCTCCTGCAGAGCTCTGAGTCCCCAAGTGCTTGGATGATTAATGTCTGTGGATTATAATCTTGCTCAGGTTTTGACATCCACACTTATGATATAAAAGGTAATTGTGGGTCTGCCAGGGAACCTGATATTGTAGTAAATCATGACAAACCCTTTTAGGCAGCAAGTCCTTGTTCCTGCCCAGCCACAGGAGTCCTGGAGGTGTTGGTCCCTTCTGCCCTGGCAGGTTGTGGTGGGGTTGGCACTTCCCTCTGCCTGTTGGTGGCTTTAGTGCCAGTTTTGTTCAGCATTTGAACCAACAGTGCAGGTGGCTGTGCCCAGAGGGCTCCAGCCTGCACCTCCTTCCCCAGGCAATGTCCTTGGCTGGAGTCCCCCAAGGGCTCTGGGGTTGTTCTTGGTGGCAAATGGAGATGTGTGATCAGGGAGCCACAGTGGCAGTGAAAGAGGTGAGACTTTGATGCCCAGGGCACTGTTTGTAAGAATTAATAACTGCAATTCTTCCCCTGCCAAAGCCATCAATGGAAGGGAACTGGTCTGCCAAGAAATAAAGCCTTTGTCATCTCATCTGCTCTGTGAGAAGAGAGAAATCTCTGATTTGGGACATCCTCAATATCCCCTTTGTCATTGTGCTCGTCAAAGATGATCATCAGACCCCAATCCTTTGTGTATTTCCTGTTATTTGTTCAGAGCTGCATCTTTTCTCTTTCAGCTGAGTGTTATTCCCCAGTTTGAATACATTTAATACCCTCCACGTTCACTGTTGAGAGTGAACCCTTTCAGAATAATTACTCCCACTCATCTCCAGAGCAATCGATAGAGTGAATAAACCTGGAGGCAGCCAGAGGTTTAATTCATTCCTCTTTTCTAGAAAACATTTTGGAAGTGGAATGAATGGACAGAAGTGTAAAACTCTTCATGATGTGCTGGTGTGGCAGCAGAGACTTTGCCTGTGAACTTGTGGCAATACAGAACAGTGGGATGTTCCAGTGGGAGTTGCACTGAAGTTCATTTTTAAAACCACGTGGCACATGGAGAGAGGGCAGCCAAAGGTCTCTGCTGCTCTTCCTGTGCCAGGGAAAACTTCTCAGAGGCTCTCAGAGAACACAGGATTGGCAGATCATGGTTGACAGGCAAATTTCATCCTTCTGATGTCTCTGCCCTTCCTACTCTGATGCTACATGGGCACCCACTGCTGCCAGTGAGGGCCAATTAATACGTGGAAAAGGGAAAAGGAAAAGAAACTTGCTGTAAAGGAGGGAAGCTCCTCGAGGAATAACTCCTCTCTCATGCCTTGCAGGAGTGTTTGGTGCAGTTTGGTTGCTGAAATGTGGCAGCTGAACTACATCAGGTGAATTATTGATGCTTTGCAGGCTGCTGCTTTCAGCTGGCTGAGCCCAGGCTTCGGTGGGGCTGTGGAACTGCAGAGCTCCCAGCAAAAATAGACTCCAGGCCTCAGAGGAATGGGAAGCTTCACAGACTATTTTTGTCAGCACAGTTTTAGTTCTATTATGTGTTATTTTGTCAGAGTGGATAGGGTGGATTGTTATTTTGGATGTAGTGGGTGATCTGACTGAAAAACTGCTCCTGTTTCCTTTCTATATGTCACAAGCTGCTTCAAGTTAGAAGCTCCATATTTCCCTTATTGTATCCTGCACCAGAAAAAATAAATAGAATTCTAAGGCTATTTTGCAGGTTCACTTGCAGACTATTGTGCTTCCATCAAGCAATCACATTTCCTGCTGGGAGGATTTGCACTTCATTAACAACTCAAGGTCAAAGTGGTTGAAAATCTATCTTTGTCTCTTTTTATTAACCTTTCCGACTGTTGATCTTTAATTGGCTTAATTAATCAATTAATCTGAGCACACAACTCCTGCCTTAATATTCTGAAGTCACTCTGCTGCTCCCCCCTGCCAAAGGCTCTGGGTACCTGTTGCAATCTCTCCCTCCAAAGCTTGACTTACATTTTTATTTTGGCTGGGGAAATGGACCTTTTTTCCCCACAGTTTGTGTGTATATATATGTGAATAAAAATTAACGTAGTTTTGTGTAGAATTTGTAAGAGATGGTGAACATTCTGACCTTGTCAGTGCCTGTGTGAGGTCAAACTAGAGATTTTTAATGCTCTTTTTCAGTGACCTGTGTTTTGTCATGCCCAGGATGCTGGGTTTGAACTCATCCCTGATCCTTTGAGGTAGATGATGGCAGAGAAAATCTCACCTGGTTTTACCCCGAGTGTGTTTTTTCCCCTTTATTGCAGGACACTGAGCTCTCCAGAGACTTGCAGGGTACTCTCCTGCCTTGCTGAGCCCTTGCCAGAGCCTTGCCCTTCTCCCTGCAGTGCATCATCCCTTGCAGGTTTTGGGACATCTGGTGGTTGACATATTTTGAGAGATTTCAAAATTCCACATGAATCATTTTATTTGCTTCCTCATTATTTTGGATGGGCCATCTTGGCAGTGGGGATAACGTTTCAGCTCTTTGAATTTTCACTATTAAACCATAAGGAAAACAATCAAATACAGCAACTAAAAGTGGCTTGTCTTTATCTTCAGCTTCTGTGTTTTGCTGACAAATTAACTTACAATCTATTCCAGTCAAGACATGATTCCTTTTTTATTCTCTGTGCTTATTAAATGCAACAAATAATATAAGTTCATGAACCCCCAAATTACTGCTACCAGTAATTTTTTTTTTTAATGGATAAACAGCTTTGCCCTAAATGAGGGAACAATGATAACAGGAACATTCTGCACAGGAGGAAGCTTTGCACCACTTTCACTCATTTGATCTGTTTATAACAGTAACCTGTTTTCCCCCAAGCAAAGAAAACTGTGATAAAAATTAGAAAACAACTTGTTTCCACTTCCTGCATTTTTATTTTCATCTCCACCTCTCACCTTTGTTCTCTCTGAATTTCAAGGCTTCACATGTGATCTTGTGTTAATTGCTCCTAAAAAATCTCTCTTTATTGGAGGAATCACAAATCTTCTCATCTGCCATAGCTGCTAATTAAATTACAGCTGACTTTTGATGGTGCAGATTTGTGTTACAGAAATAATTATTTTCCCTCTGATTTTATTTCTCTGTTCCAAAGGAAGTATGGATTAGTTCGTGCAGGAGCAGGTTTCAACTGCAAAGTGCTGGGGAATAATTTTACACTAAAAATGACTTCTTTCAAAGCAGAAAGGTTTTCCACTGTGTATCTTCACATGCACCAAAGGTGCAGGGGGTGGTGCTTCCTCAGCCCTGCTGAGATCCCAGAGAGATTCCAGGGCAATTTCTAACGTGAGCATGGAATGACAATGCCAAGGTCACAGGCAGATGTGTCCAGTCTGGTTTAAAGCCCAGGATCAAAGTAAGAGGCAGCTAAAGCCACATATTTTATAAGAAGTTGTGTAACAGGTGTAACAAGACTTTGAATTTTTTCACATATTATTTTTTGCCATTTATGAATTGTCTCCTGGTTGTTTTCTTCTTCTTTTTAATTGTTGGTTTGGTGGGGTTTTTGCCCATTGTTGGGTTGAGTTTTCTGTTCTTTCTGTTTGATTGATTTTGTGGTTTTGGTTTTTTAATCTTCACTTCGGTAGAGAATTAAAACTTTTTCTTTAAAGATTTTCCTTTATTTTTATGGTTTCCTGGGCTTTCTTCTCTTAGGGTTTCTGTTCCAGGGGAGAGGTTTAGAGACAAATCAATATTAGAATATTCCTTTGAACTCTGAGATGAGAAAAACTTTTGGTCTGATTATCATTGATTTTGCAAAATCAAAGCCTACTGAGGCTGCTCTGAGGAAGGGTTTGTGTCTCTCCCAGCTGTGACCTGTGGCTTCTGAGCTGTTCCTGGTCTGATCCCAGTTGGCCACACTGTATTTTCTGTCACCATTTTCCATTCATGTAACTATTAATACTCAGAGAAAACTTATCCCACTGTTATAACAAAGTCTGCCCATGATTTTTTTTCCTTTCTCCACAAGATTTTTTTGTTGAGAAATGTTATTTAACCCACTTACTTGGTGTGTGTAATTCTTATGCCTTAAGTAGATGTTCTGAACCTTTCCTTTCATGTTGATTGATTGAAATGAGGTGTAAATTCTGAGGTGAGCCTGGTGTGAAGGAGGAATCCCTGGTGAAGAGCTGGGCCAGTGCAGGGGTACAAGGATCCATCTCCCCATGGAAAGGCCCTGCTGAGGTCAGTTGGAAAGGAGAGGTTTGTTGCAGCACATCAACTGCAGAGGGCAAGTTTGCACTGTGCTATTTTGAGGCCTCTTCAGGGAGCTTCTGGTTCCTTGGATTGGCAGAAAGTCCAGCAGGGTCAGGGCAGGGGCTCAGGATTGAGCTGCTGTGTTTCCCACTGCTCCTGCCCTCCAGTGCAAACTCGTATTTTGAAGAATCTGAGCTTTTTCTGTTAACAACAATGTCATTGTGTGAAGAGGGATCGTTGCTTTCCATCTCTTACCGATTTTTCCCAGCTCAGTTTCCCCTGTTGCCTGTGCCCAGCTGGGCTGGGAGAAGGGCAGAGTCGAGGCAGGACCTGCAGCCCTTCCCTGGTGCCCACCAGGGACCAGAGAACCACATGGCACTAACGAGCAATTTTAGCTCTGATTTAAAGCTGGGATTTTAATTTTATCTGGACCTTACAAGGATCTCGTGGCACTGCAAGTGCCTGTTCAAAGACCTGTGATCTCAGCCCTATGTTCCAGCCATGTATCTCCCTGCAGTTTTAATGCACAGCCC
>VYZS01048294.1:3257-15704 GCA_013400695.1 Neodrepanis coruscans
TTGTCCATCACATTTCTAGCCAGCTTCAACTAACATGTTGTAATGAGTTTTCTCTGAATGAGTTTTTCTGCTCTGCCTTGTTTCTACCTAGCCACTTTCTTAATTTTAGATTTTTACACTTTTTACTAATAAATACACTTGTAAACTACTTCAGTTTTTTTGGTCTTGATATACTGGGCTGCTGTACAGCTGCTTGTTAAAGGTATTTTGGACCTTGGAATAAAATTCCCTTTTGGACAGTGACTGTGTGTGTCCCTGTCTGCTCCAAAAAATAATTTATAGTCACGAAAAATGTAGCGCTCCAATTGCAAATGTATCTGATGTTTACATAGGAATCAACAAAATCTCCAATTATTACTGAGTTTTCTGTCACCATGGACTTTATGATCTCTTTGAAACTGTCACAGTGTTACAGTTCTGGCTGTTTGTGCTGTAGCTCTAATATGGATGGCACTTATCCCATCTATGAATGAGACTTCAAACCCAGAGAAATCTATATTATCCACGGATATGACTGACTGACTTATCTGTCTAGTGCATAAACATTAACCACTACCCTGAAACTATCTAATCCGCCCTTTGGAAATTAGTTGTACCTTGACGTTAAAGTGTTGCCTGTAATTTTTTCCCCACAGTTTCTGTTGTGCCAGTTATGTCAGAAGTCCTCATTTAAAGCTTGTTGAACTCACCATGAATTCTGCTTGAAGTGAATGAGAACATGCGACTGCATCTCGAAGCTGCTGCCGTGTCAGGACGCGGCCAGCTGACTGCAGGTATTCCATTGCTACTTTTTCTCGTGGGGTTGGCACAGTGATGAAAGGTTCAACACTTCCCAAGCTGCTCATATCCAAAGTCAGTGAGACATTTGACCCTCGTCTGCATTAGAAAATAATTGAAACAGTTATATGAGATCTGCGTTACTGTAATTCCCATTCTCATGCAGCTCACACCGAGTTACTTTATTTATGTACCCTGACTTTCTACCTAGACAATGTCTAGGTAGACAATGTCTACAGTGTCTACAATAGACACTAACAGATTCGGGTATACAAAGACTGCAAGACTGGTTTCCCTGATAGCCCTGAGTGGCCAGAAACCTAAGACTACAAATCCTACCTCTTCAATATAACAATCTGCAAGTACAGTGCTCTAGGGAGCAACTCTTTGGATTATTCTTAGAAGCAGAAACTGCTCCCTGTATTCCACTTTACTGCTACAAATGTCAAATATGAAAGTGGTATCTTAGTAAAGAAGAAATGTTTCACACAAAAAAACCCAGCAGATATATTTCTAATTGTTACATATAACAACCTGAAATAAATTCAGTTATGTCAGGTGTATGTTTAAGAATCTACTGCAATAATATATACAGAATGGAGGTGGAAAAAGTGATAAAATCAGCAGATATAAGTGGAAAAGGTAGTCCAAATACTGTGACTACCAAGACAGTGGACAATGTCTCGTGTTACATAGGAGGGAAGGGAGAAGCAATAAACCACAATAAATGAGCTGTGTCGTAGGAGGAGGAATGGTCACAGACTTAGAGGGATTATTTGGAAACATTTCTTGCAGGACAATCAAATCCATGACATTTCAATTTCTACAGGAAAATAAAGTTGGATTCAACAACAACTCTGATCTGTGAAACTAAAAATAGAGCACACTCCTGTGTGCTTAGTATGAGCCCAATTCTTTTTGTGGCTTTCTCCAAACAACGCTTAAGAAAACCGTCTTTTTTCATAGTTTCCACGGATCAATCAAATGTTATCTACTCAACCCTTAACTGTAGGCATATTGATTACAATGCAAATTGTGATGACTAAACACAAATTTGCAGGCATTAATCAAAGTTTTTGTGTTTACTATGCAGAAGTCAGCACTATAAGACTGACAGATCCAGCTGTCTGAAGTAGATTAAAGATGCCCAGCTCAGTGTAAAGTCTCTAACATTTACCAAGCAGTTATGCACATAGAGATATATGGCAATGCCAGTTTGATTCCTACCTCTACATATTATGGTCTCTCCATCAAGATATGCTTACAGGGAAGTTCTTTGAACTCTAGTTGCTCTACCATGCTTGGACGTATACATATACAACATAATATTGTCTCAAGCCTCTCTTAATAGTCATCCTATCAGATCAGAATACAACTCAACACCTTGCCCACCTATAAAATCACATATGCCAATGATTAACCATTTATTAGACTATCTATTATCCAGTGATTTCAGTGTTTCTGATAGATCCCTGCTTGGTTGGGTTCATTTCTTATGTTCAGGAGAACTTCTGCTGGGTGAATGTGACTGCACACCTCTCTGGACACTAGAGTGTTACTAAGATATACAATTGTCCCTTTTACAGTAATACCTCATATTATTTTAAATATAATACAGACATCATCAGATAGTATCTGTGAGATTAGTGTTATTAGTATTGGGGGAACACTTTCCTCTATAGAATCACAGAATCATTAGGGAAGAAAAGACCTCCAAGGTCATTGAGCTCAACATTTGATCGGACACAATCATGTCAACTAAGCAGTGGCACTAAGTGCCACAATCACCTGTTCCTTAAACACTTCCAGGGACTGTGACTCCACCAGTGGTGAGTACAAGGGAACGATCCCTGGTCTTGCTGGACACACTATTTTTGATAGAAGCCAGGATGCCACTGGCCTGCTCGGCTCCTGGGCACATTGCTGACTCACGTTCATCTGGCTGTTGACCAGCACTCCCAGGTACTTTTCTCATGGACCACTTTACAGCCACTCTGCCCCCAGCCTATAGCATTACCTGGGATTGTTGTAACCCAAGTGCAGGACCCAGCAGTTTGCCTTATTGAACCTCATACCATTGGCCTCAGCCCATTGATATAGCCTGTCCAGATCTCTCTGCAGAGCCTTGCTACCCTCTAGCAAATCAACACTCCCACCCAGCTTACTGTCATCGGCAAAGTTACTGAGGGAGCACTCAATCCCCTCATCCAGATCATTGATAAAGGCAGTAAACTGAACACTGAGCCTTACTGTACCCCAGTAGTGACGAGCTGTTAACTGGATACAGGACCATTCATCACCTTTAGTCTACATCAAAAGTTGCTTGTGTTAATACTTGTATTTTACTGCCCTTTCATTGTTTATCAGTAGCCACAGGTATTTGTTTGCATGCATATTTGAACAAATGTAACTATATGAGCATAACACTTTTTTTTTGTTCTGGCATAATTTTGATGCACTTCTCTTCGTCTTATAAATGTCAACAGTAATTTCAGTGATATTATTTTAAATTAAAAGATTTATATCATGTCAGACTGCACGAATAGAAATTACTCCAGTAATTCACCTGTCACTTAGCAAAGTACAAAGGAACAATGGCTGAGAGACAAGACCACCTAGTGGAATCAGTGAATCTCACATTGTGGCATTGTGTTAACAGGCCTACTTCAGCTCATATGATGGGTGGGTGACAGCAAGAGTTTTGCTGCCCAGGCCCGCAGATGGTAACAGTGAGTCAGCAACAGAAGTGGAGGTGGGAGAGGCAGGAGGCAGCCGAGGGGTTGCAGGTGGCTGGCTGCCTCCAGGGGTAGATGGGGACAGTTTCTGTTTGCACAGGAAAGTGGGTGAGGTATGATTCTGCTAATTCTGACAGAACATAGGCAGAAGTGAAGTAGCATGCTGAGTAAAAATGATGAGTAACTGACATATGCACAGGCTACCAATAGTGCTCTGTGACTCATTACATGCCCTGCACGGTACTGAAGGCCCAGTTAGCAGTTACCAGCACTCATACCCAAATCCAGAGCCTACCAGGACATCCTGGGAGGTGGACACACCATGAGCCAGCTATGGTGGCTGCTCTTAGCTGGACCCTGTGGGAGGTTGCTGGCTCACATACCCAACCCCTTTCCCTAGGGACTTGCTCCCCTGTGGGGTAAGTCAGTCCCCAGCACCATGCCATTTCTCAAGGAAAACATCCTGTTGGACCTCTCTGTCACAAAACACCTCCCATACAAGCACCGCTTTTGACTATGATTAGCAATTTATTCCACGGAAAAAGGCAGTCCCTCAAACAGGTGGCTCTGAGGGCATATATCTCAAATCCAATCTTTTGAAAACCATCCGGAAATTCACAGAGGAGCTGTGCAATGTATCCCTGCAAAATTGTTTAGGTACCTTTGGTTGAGAAATGGGTAGCAACTTATACCCAGACATATTTCTGGGAGAGCCTACTGGGATTTCCTAATACAGAGGAAAAGTATTCCCATTGTCCAGTAACAAAGTACAGTGAAAATGTTAGTATTTTCTTTGGCTTTTACATTGTTATAACTGACAGTCTTGGCAAAAAGGCTGTTTCCTTTTTACAACAACAAAAAATATACCTGATCTAATTATAACTGTGAATTTACAGCCTTTACCATTTATGGGGATTATTGATGAATACTGGTATTGAGGATCAAATAACTTACTGCGGAAAGAAGAACTAGCTTTTAGGTGCATATTTAATGCATTAAAAGTTACACATTGAATAAAATCTGAATATAGGGCAGGAAACAGTTACTGAAAGGATAGCAATCTATTTAGAAATTCCGTAAGAGAATATATAATAGAAAATTGCTCTAAAGGTAATTCTTCCATAAATATAGGCATCTCAAAGAACCCTTTTGAAGAAGTATGCTACAGTTAATAATTTTTATAATAATGTTTCAATACATTATCAATACTAACTATTACAAATATTAGCATTAATCATGTAAACTTTTTTTTTGCATTCTTTATGCTGAGGAATAGAGCTGAAACCAGGACATATTGCATTTTCTTTAAAGATGAGGGAAAGCCTGAACGCATCATATACTTGTATGTTCTAATAGACGATGCTTATAATCTCAGATCCTCCTCTGGATTCCTTGGATTCTTTATGGTCTTTCAGCAGTCAAATTCCTCACTTTCTGTTGAAGAATAGAAAGCAAGAATTTTGTTCTCTTTTACTACGTGGATGGAAAGAGGTTATGTAGCGAGCTCTCCTTTTCCCACCTTATTGGAAAATATTGCACAAAGCTGGCCACAAAGCAACATGGAGGTACCACCTAAAAGAAAGCCTATTTTTGGTAAGTAAGTATCTTTCATCTACAATAGGTTTTGAATCAAGAAATCACAATCAGACCAGTGATACTTAGAGTCAGACAACTTATTTTTCTTGGAGATATACATATGTATATGTGTGTGTATCTCCTGACTACATAGAGATATTTTTCCACTTCAAATTGGAGTAAGGGAGCCATACACATGGCTCCCTTTTATTCACATTATTCACATTTATGAATATTTTCAACCTGTTTTAAACATTTTAAATAACTTTATATTCTTTATGTTCCACATGTTAACAGTCTGGGCAAAATTAGAGAAGACTTTGTAATAGTACACTTCCTCCAGCATCCTCTTGGGTCTGTGTCTTGATGGGGAAGAGCACCATGTGAGGAATCTGAGGAATTGTAAACATTCGTGACAACATTACATTAAAATCATCATGAGACTCATTCTTCTGAAGTTTCAGAAGTGGCAGCCACCTCATCAGTGGGTATGTGAGTAAGTGCAATCAGGAAACCACTTGTGTCTGTGTATTGTCTAGAATCCCAGAGAGGGGTCTTTCTACACACTCACATCCCATCAGTGGAACAAGTCCACTGATTAGAATTCACTGGAGTATTTTAAATAATACATTTACAGAAGCAGATATTATTACAGACCATGACAAAAAATGCAATATTTCTTTGAAAACTCTTGAAAGGAAGCTCCACCTGTTCACCTTGGAGGGCCACCAGGTTACAAAAGCCTATTAATCATTAGTGAGGTCATTTCCTTGATCCTAAAATTAAGCCATAGATGGTGAGTATGAAAATCCAATTGCCCACACTGTTTTCCCAGTTGTTTATTTAAGCTGGGTAGTTTCTTTAAATATCTCATGTTTATTTACCACTCCTGGAATATGCAACACCCAGATTCCTAAACCTCAGCTTCTCCTTCTCTCTAGTGGTTTTGGAAGCAGTGGTGATGGCTGCTGCCCTCCAAGAGGCATTGCCTTGTCACCCCAGCACTACGGACATGGGAGGTGCTTCCTCCTTCGCCATCGGTCCTCCCATCCCTTGGCCAAGCTACTGTGTAGCTGAGGAGGGAGCTGTGTCAGCCATGTGGGTGGAATAAAGCCATCAATTAACACTAAGCCTGGGTGCTGCCTGTGGCTGCTGGGGAGGGAGTTTGCTTTGGAAACTCAGATCCTGCTTCTATCAGGGAATATCCTGCAGGACTACTCGCCCTGGGTTTTACTGAAGAGAAAAATGCCACAATTCCCCTATGTGTTTTGTTTCTCTGGTGCTCACAGACTAGGCCTAGTACATGGGTCCTGAGTCTCTCACCTTGCTGGTCTATCAGGCAATATCAGGTCTATCAGTAAATGCAGGTGGGTATCGCACTGCTGTGGTTGCACTTGGAAAACACAACTAGGCACATGCTTTCCAGCACTTAGTCCCTTACTGGTGCCAGACTTCACCTGCATATCTAGTTTTATGTTTCAGTAGAGCAATTCAAAGGAAAAAAACCCCTCAATTTGTAAAAGACAACAGTGAAAACAATACAGGTCTCAGTTTTCTTGGTGCTTTTATTCAAATAGTTAAGAGAAAAGATGGTCACGTGGATTAACTAATGTAATATGTAAAGCTGTGGTGCAGTGTGAAAAGCACAGTATATGAGAGAAGGACTTACTGTTGTTATTAATCAGGTATTTAGATATAAAATAAATAAAAATAGGAACCTGAGACTTCACCAAGAAAAAATAGTGTTGAAAAAAAGAAAAAGTGGAAAAGCAGAAGTACAGAGAGGTTACAACAACCTATGCAAAGGACTGAAGATACTGCTGTTTTCTTCCGACCTTGAGGAAACAGTAGTATGGATATGCTAATAAACAACTGAGACATTTCTTCACATATTGAGATCTATAATATCCATTAATGACAGTCCTCAGAAGGTTAAGACATGACTTTCATTTGAAACAAAATATAATTTGATAAATTTTAAATTGAAATTCACAGTATTGTTAAAAAGTTGCTTCTAACTAGCATAAGAATAATTTATGTATTTTTCAAAAATACATATATATGATTCTTTCTTCGTAGTTGCCAGCCTGAAATATATATTCACTGTGCACTGCTGTTATTACTGGGCATCTTGGGAAAGCAGGGCTGAATGAGAGAATGGCTACATTAATGAGTGTGATAATATCTTGATTTTTTTCTGACCATCAGTGTACTATCTCAAATAAGTCTTCTAAGCATGCAATAAAAATCCATTATTGACCACCCCCATTTGAAAACTGAAGATTCATTTTTTCAGGTCTACACTACTTTCTTGGAAAGGCAGAGCTCATAAGTTTCAGGTTTCTGTTGTGCTGCAGCACATATTAAAGAATACTGTGGTAGAAAACTCCACAAATTCTGATAATATACAATACCCATTAATGTAATTATCCTCTTATTTACTCTTCATCTCAACAAAGAACAATCAATATAATCAGTATTAATTTGAGAAAATAATGCATTAAAAATCATTAGGTAACTATGTGAATGTCATCCTAACATACAAATATTTGCATATAGTGCATATGCTGTAGTTTTCATTTTTACGTTCCAAGGTGCCTTACGGAGCACTCTTATACAGATGATATGCTAGGCAGACCCATGATGAAAATTCACTTTCCTAAATGCTCTCTGCTTTACCTGCTGACAATTCTGGGTTGCTGCTGGTTTCACTTGAACAAGGGCTGCAGCTTTTAGGAAACCGCTCAGACCTCAGGTTCTTGGCACTTTTCAACAAACCAAATCTGTATCATACCCACATTGAAGTACTCAAAAATCAGAAGTTGCAACCAATTAATTACAAGACCAAAGGAGAATCAGTATTAGAAGCAGGACTAAACCCCAAGATTTCCTAAATCTGTGTTATTTTTCAAGTTACTTTAAGTAATTTTGCAATCAAATGTCATAGGTTCTCTTCTCTGAAGGAAAATACTCTTTAATTGACTTGAAGATGCAGTATTATTTATGTCAATCATTTACTTAAAACAATTGCAGAGGAATGCAAACTGATTTTGATAGAAAATCTGTAACTATGAATATAAATTGACTGATTTTGCATTATGACCAGTCTAAATTAATACAGTCTGAAACCATGAAGGATCTAGTCTGCTCAGTTCATGTTTGGTCATTTTGAAGCAACTTTACTATGCACAAAAATAAAAAATTCAGGACCTGAGTTCCACCTTCAGCACATGGGTGTGCAGGTAGTCAAAACTTGATCTTCCCCCCTCTCCTCCTAGCCTCTGACATAAAAGTGCTACTTAAAACCCCAGAAATTACCTACTGACCACCTGTCATGTGTGGGAACAGTGGACCTCTCTTTCTCTATAAGCTCCTGACCTCATTTCCAAAGCCTTTTTCCTCTCACAGATTAACCTTCCTCTGCCTCTGATTGTTCCTCTCCAGAGAGGAGACCCTGAACAGATAGGTAGATATAAGCCCAATTTTCCAAAACATGCTTAATAATTAAATGGTTAATATTACTGATATTTATATAATTTCTACTCTGTCTTGCAGTCATCTGGATCTGACATAAATCCTGTAGCTATTGCTGTGGGCAGTCCCATTTCACCAGAGGACCTAATTTACAGGGTTTTGTCAGGTTTGATATAACACTGAAGGTAATACCTACTACCAGAAAGCCATAGATTGAATATATTTAAACTCAGGACTGTAAGAGAGGCAGTAGGACAAAGTATGCACCTTCTTGGAAAGAATTTCTACCGTTTCTGCTCATGTGTACGCTTTGTCACAAAGCTCTCCTTGTAGTATTCAAGAGCTGCATTTATTTTCCTTCACTTATTTGTCACTTGAAAAACTGATGCTTCCTGACTCTGACTCTGAGGAAAGGGTGTGGAAGTGACGATAGCAAGCTGTGTCTCTATTGAAAGGAGAAGGTGGTTGCTGTGAGGCAAGACTCCTAATCCTCTGCAGCTTCCCAACTACAAGAAACCTCCTGGTAGCACCTGGCAGCATATTCCAGCCCTCTCTGAGTCTACAGAAACTGATCTGGACCCTCAGCTATGAAGTTTAACTAGCTTTTCTGGAAACTGGATGCACTTCATGTTCTCTAGAGAGGGTATGATGTTGTTCCCAGAGCCATGAAAGAGAGCAGGCCAATACCTCTAGCACTGAATTGCAAACAATTCTCAGGATCTACTCATAGCTCAGCAGGACAAAATGAGCTGAGGAAATGGTTTTGACAAGTGGTTCTGGATTAAGTTTTAAGCAATCAGTATCTGGTTAGGACAGGAATGGCTCAATATCCTGTAGAGGAAAACAGCTGACATGCGTGTAGTTTCAACTTTCCCTCTTTTAATCAGGCTTTCTAATGTACTGCCAATTCACTCCTGTTCTGCCCTCGATAAGGCTACACTGGTAAGCTACGGGAACTGACTGTTCAAAAATGCAAAGCTTACACAACCTCCCATCTTTTCCTGTAGATTATTTCTACAATTAAATTGCATTTTGTCACGCATACTTCTTTCTTCCATAAAATTTGAATGGCAACATAAAGCTCTATTTCTGGTTCATAGTCATATATATGTGTCTCCAGCATGAGTGAAAATTGAGTTAAGTATTCAGAAGTAAAAATAAATGAAGATGCTAATTTGTTGTTCTTATTTGAGCTGTTTGTTCAGAGAGCTGAACACATGTTTACTAATTTATGGTTAATTTTCTTTAGATGGTAGAGTTTTAATAGAATGCAATCTTGTTTATTGTTATTGTTATCTGCTTGCATTGCAGCATTGCTATATTTCATTGCCTGGATGACCCGTACTCCCTCCAACTAATGCACATGCTAATTTAAATCAAGCTATAATGAATATAAACAAAAGGGATTAAAAGAATAGGAAAATGGAAAATAGAATGGAGAGTAATAGCACTTGATTGCTAGGGCTGAACATATTAAACTAAAACACAACTTAAGTTGCTCAGAGAATGCATTTATTTAAGGTAAGCCAACAAGAACAGTTAAAAAAATCACCATATGTTCTGTCTGCTGTATCTTTTCCTTGAAAACTATGAAAAATGTGATTTGCAAAATATTTTTGTCATACTTGTATGAGTTGCCCTGCTATGATTTCAGTTTATAAGTACCTCCATGACACCTTGGAGGAGTTGTAGCCATATACCATCATTGTCAATTTAGATCTCTTGTCCAGGTCCAAAGAGAGATTACTTTTCCCAGCACATGCAAGGCTCACTTCTTTGCTCAGCACTACAGCATCCCCAGAGGGTGCTTGCCTGCATTATACAGAGAACACAGCTTATCTAGGAGACCTGAGCTAATCAATGAGAATGCAGAGGTGCAGAACTACAGCTTCTAGACTGCTTAACTGAGATTTTTTGCTTAGTTGGTCAGCCCCAAGGTTATACAAATGAATAATGGATCTTAGATTTTTCATCTTTTAAATGAAAAAAAGTTGTTGTTTTTGTTGTTATTTTCATATGTAAGTCAATTTAGCTTCATGTATTCCATAGTAATTAAACTTTTAAGCACAAAATCTACTTCCCTTCTGCCACTGCTGCTCATTTAAAGAATATAATCTATAACCCTTAAATCCAAACACAGAAATATATCATCTATTCACACATTAATGTCCTTCAATACTCTTTTGATGCTTTAAACAAAACCAGCTGACCTGTAAAAAGACATGGGCTGGAATATTTTTAATGTAAATGTGCAGTATCTTTAGACAGTATCAGTAAGAGAAAATTATTTTTTATTGTGTCTTGAAGACTAATCAGTACAATGAGTTCTTTCCTGGTGAATTTGCCATTTGGGAAAGACAGGAAGGAACATCTGGGAAAAGAGGCGTTTACTACACCCTGTCAACCTTAAGATAATAGAAAAGCACATGCCATGTTTATTTGACTTGGTCTTCATTATCTATAAACTATTGCGAGTGTCACAGAAGATTTCTAAGCAGACAAATGAATTGTTAGTACACTTTGAAGAAATTACTGAACAGCAGCAGTTTCTGAAGAATGTAAAACCTCCAGACCTACATTGTTGCTCAACAGAACTGCACCACCTATGGGCATTTCCAAAGGGAGCTGGCAGAATGGCTCTGCTCAACCACACAGTGGACAAAGCATCAAAGGCTGCCTGTACAGACCCCAAACCCTTGTAGCTCATACACTTTGGAACATACAGTTCCATTTCCAGGGTGACTTATAAGCTCAAGTTGTTCTAAGAATGATGGGATTTAGGCTCTTAGAGACAGGACCCCTATATGTGCTCTTAGATATGCCATTTAGCTGCTTCTAAAGTCTCCAGAGCTGACACCTAAGCTAGGTATATAAACCTTTCTCTCTTTCCAGCTTTTTTTTCTTGATCCATTTTCAGAGTCTGGCTTTCCAGCCTTGCTTTCTACGGGAAGGCTTGTTCAAACAAGTATATTAATGTGAAAAGTGCCAGGATTCCCTTTGAAAACAAAGTTTAGGAAGTACATTTAGGCTTGCAATTTGAAACATAGCAATGCCTGAATGCTTTTAAGACAGCTGTAAATGTCTGCATATCAAAGTGTACTTCATCTTGAACTTCAGAGGTTAGATAGATCTTTAAAAGGGGCCCATTTAGAGCTGAATGGCTGATGAGGAAGAGACAGCCTTAGTAAGTCATCTGGAGCTCTTTTCTGCACAGCTCAGCAGATCCCTTGAAGTTCACAGCCCTGACCACTGCCTGCCTTCATCAAAGACATCCCTTTTGGGGACTGCATAGGCAGGGCTCTAGAGAAGAGAAATGCATCTGCACCTTTTTTTCCCAGAGATGAAGACCAGAGCAAAGGCTTTCTGGATCTGCTTTCTCATACACACCATCAATGAATCAGTACAGACTGAAAATTTCAGAGTGAAATAATGGCAATTGCTTCAGATTAATAGTCCTTTATTGGCAAAGGATTCATGGCATTAAGAAACTTAAACAGCTTGATTTAAATTAACTTCTATGAATTTGAATAGGAGGGGGAAATGTGAGGATTCTGACAAAAGCAGTGTTCCTCTAAATGCACATTGCATTATGAAACAAAGAGAAAGGAGATAAGTCATACCTGAAAGATAAACCAAAATCACTCCTAACCTGATCTCCACCCCATCTATCTNGCCAAACTTATGACCTCTGCACTGACCCAGGATGATAAGCTCAGTAGCTGGAAGCCTGGCAAAAGTGAATGTTATACATGGGGACTAGAGGAGTATTTAAACAATCTACATTTGTAAAATCCTTGTGATGAAGAAGAAAACATTTGTTTTATTCTAATCGTATCAGTAAATTGAAAATGCATACTCTGAAGTCAGAGCATTAACTTGGGGATTA
>VYZS01048294.1:29743-43017 GCA_013400695.1 Neodrepanis coruscans
GATGCATTATTATTTTTGCCTCCAATGCTTCTCAGTGTCAAAATAGGTAAAATATACAATAATAGCTGCTTATGTCAGAGGAACAGAACTGTTCTCTAAAGTTCTTGCCCTCACACCCCCAGACCTTTGTATCACTAAGCTTAAAATAAATTTAAATCACCACTTCTTAGAAGTGGATGTGTGCTAATAAAGCCTGTGTTAAACATGACAAAAAGAACTACACAATGGATTGTTATCACAATGGCTTTTATTTTTCATGATGGTCCATTTACTCTTCTTTTTCAGTAGAAACTAAAGTGCTCAGTTCCTTCTTTTTCCTTAGTAACAAATATGAAATGCCTGGTTTATTTGATCAAACACCAGGTTTGTATCTCAGCTCTCCATTTTGGCATACCAGGCTCAGAACTTTGTCTTTCCAAAGGATGAAATTAGATTTAGGAGTATTAAATGCAGAGTTTCTATATGTGGGGATGGAAATTAATATTCTAGATCAGTAATTTTTACTTTTTTTCTTTGTCCTTTGTCCTTAAGTACAAACTCCCTCTACAAATTCTTTTACCCCAGTCCCTCTCAACTATATTAGGTACTAAGTATTATAAACCAGCTATGGGATCCTCATACTTCTGGGCTTTATTTTTAGGGTCTTGTGAAAAGAGATAAACTATCAAAATGCTTCCCCCATTCCTTACTCTTTTTGCTGCAGTGATATCGCTACATATTTTATGACCGCTCTGCCTTTCAGCATCTTTGGCTGATAGAAGAATCAGTCCCCCTTCCTGAGCTCAGTCTGTCATAAATCCATTGATAAAATCTCTATCATTGAAATCCCATGGTTCAAGCTGAATGGTTACAGCTCAAATGAGAGTCCTTACAGATGAGGCTCTGCTTGGTCTCCTCATGGCATCTGTTCTTTCATGTATTGTCTGTGCCAGGGCAGAAGAGTTCAGTTGCATGTCTGCATGCTACACTACTTATTCAGAGCACTGATGCTTTATGAAAATGGCCTGCAGCCATTAGACAAGAAATTATATAGGTTTATAACAGAGGAGAGAGAGATGTCAGTACGCATTCTCCTGTGGAAAGATTAACTTGTTTTATAAAAAGGGCATTGGCCCAGTTTTTGAAAGTTACAATGAGTGGCAAGGTCTGGTGGCCAAGTATTTCTGAGGAATTGCACACAAGAATTGGTTTTATTATTAATCTCTTCTTCCCATTTTTTGTAAAGCCTGTAGGCTTCGGATTGTATCCTGACCATCATGGAAGGCTGGATTTAAGAAAAAAATTACCTAGAGATGATAATGGAAATCCTGTGCAAGATTGCTAAATGCACTCAGTGTAAACATTTCTTCTTTCTAAGTTTCCCATGGGCTAGGGATGCTGAGAATACATAACTAGCCCTTGAGCCATCTGCCAGGATCTCCAGGACCAAAACAGGCAAAAATCAATGAATATTACTTCTTTGCAGTAATTGTTGGAGGGGGGAAAAAACTAACAAAAAGAATGCCACTAATGCAGTCAATCTCAGCCCAAATCTGAATGTTTTTGTATGAACTGAACCTCTCGTCATATGAAAAGAATACCCATGAGATAGACGTTAATACAGCAAAATCCCACTTCTCAGACGTCCATATGGCAAAGTCTCCCATTTATTGACAGAAGAGAAACATATGAAATCATGAAGCATAGGTATAAAAAAGAAGAAATCCTGAATGTGCCAGGCACCATCCTACCTTTCCTGGAGCCCCACGGGTTTCATTCTGAAAGGAGATGGACTGGCACACAGGGGAGGTTTGAGCTCAGGAACACATTGGCCTTGAGGGTCCACTACAACATTGACAACCTTTGGAGCCTGTTGAGGCTGGACCATGCTGTTGGTGCTCTTATACTCAGACTGAGATGTCTGAAGGGGAAGTGGCGAGAGGTGGATCTCCTGCTTCTTTTCCTTCTCTTGTCTCAGTGACAACTGGATCTTCTCCTTCAATCTGTACAGAACCTAGAGAAATGAAGAGGGCAGCCCAATCTCAATTGCCTGGTAGACAAGGCAAGGAGGGTATCACAAATGCTGGATAAGATTGCTGTATGTGGATTTCATTCCTAGAAAGTAAGTCATAAATTGTTACACAGCACTTTCCACAACAGGATAAATATTTCCATTACATAAACTGCAGAGTGTACACGTGGGCAGTAGGGATTTTAACTGTTCTTACTGTGAGTCAGTAACTGTTTGCAATACCAACAGTTGTATTATTAAAGCGGCAAATAACACAGAATGGCAATTAGTTAGTTACAAAAGACACTGTGAAGAAAGAAATAATGATAAATAGAAATAGATAGATTAGTAGAAAAATTTGTAAGCATTTTAACACAAGAAAGAACAGTGGCATAAATGCTCATTACATATTCACATACAAATCTCTAATTACAGAAACCTCAATTTGTTTTACATCAGATGTTTTTGAAAACCCTTACTCATCTGTCATGGAGCTGATGCTTCAACAGAGTGACTTTACTAGGCCGGTTTTGTAATGGTAGGCTGCTATTACTGTGAAATACTCCTCAGGATAAGGATATGCCTCAATATCCTCAGAGAAACATACCTGTTCTGGAATAAAGCAAAAGTGCCTATGAAGTTACTATGAAGCATCGGTTCAGAAGAGCCTGTTTTACAATACCTATAAACTGACATCTGAACATACTGTAAAACCAGGATTCTCTGTCCACCTATTGCTATGAATGTCGATGTCAGATATCTGCAACAAAAGCTTTCAGAAGCTTTCATCAAACTCCACACTGACATTGCTGAATGCGGCTTGGAGAGGGCTGGCAGGTAGTGTGTTCTTGGTACTGTCACTTTAGAGGAACCCATGCTACACCCATTTAACACATTTTATCTCTTTGGAGGGCAATGTGCCTTACAACCTATGATACAAGAATTACTGTCATCAGTATTGTGTGTGGAGGTAGAAGGCACATACACAGTTTTTTGAAGGTGTCTACAGATATCCTTGTACTTTCCACTCTTGTTTTTCTGTTCCTTTAAAGCATTTGACTTGAATACTTGAATAAAGATAAAGCCTAGACCAAAGCATTTTTGCCTCTGCAAGTCAGAATCTTTTAGACAGCTGTTGCCCTGCTAGCACTGCATAAAGATCTATCAATCCATAGTTTTCCAGTGAAGACTGGATATATCCAGTGGGTTTGTTTGTTCAAGGATTAGCATTAGAAGTTTAGCTGGCAACTGACCTAATGTCATTAGCAATACACTCATTAAACATGACTTAGCTAAGTAAACCATCTGTTCATTCAGAAGAGTTTAGAATTGCATGGATAAGATATCTTTGCCATTCTTCTGTAAAGCAAGGCCTCAGATATCAGTAAAGATGAAACAGGGGCTTGAAATATTTTAACTCTCTTTTCCTCTAGCAGTGGCTTCGGTCCAATTTGTTTATAGTAATTCACAGATAAACGGTTTATATATTCACGGCCGTGACAGTGCTCACTATGCCTTCTTGTCACTGATATGTTTTGACCCATTTTCATTCCTTGGAGACCCAAGGAGTTGAGGTTTTGACTTCCAAAACATGGACAAGTATTATTTCATATACTTTTTAATAATCTATTATTAGACTCTAGGAAAAAAAGATAGCTTGACAGCAGCAGAAGTTGAAAAAAATCTAAGGAATCACGTTTGATCTAAGTGCTAACACACTTTCCTCAGAAAGTGTGGCAGGGCTATCATATTTTTAATGAATTCCAGGTAAAGTGAAAAAAATCCTAGAAGTGGCCAAAACTATAGTGATTGACCCAATCACTAAGCTTTGCAAAAAAACCAACTTAGTTGTACTCACATTTCAAGTCAGTTTAAACACATCTGTCAGTATGGGTGGAAACAGGTGTGAAGCACCTCAAAATCAGGAAAACTGACACTTTACTGTTACCCTAAAAGATTCATAATGAGGCAAATCAAGAAGCATGGAGTAACTGAACACAGCAAGTACTATTTTCTAGCACTCACAAAGTGGGTCACCATGCTGTGGACAGCAATGAGCTGTGTGCTGGCTTCCACATGTGATGAATTGCTCCTGTGTTGCACAAAGTTCCTATAACATGACAATAAGAACTAGCTGAGTAAATACATAAAATGACCTCAAAGGTATAATTCACAAGTCTGAATTTAGCTCATGTGTTGTCATATTACACTAGTTAGCAGTACTCTGCACTGTTAACTTTTGTTTATAAAGGTCAGATATTTAATAAATTCCAGTCAAGTGTTAAGAAACGTAGAAATTGCTAATGCCCAGTGCTCTATCACTGCAGGGAAGCATCATGATTTCTAAAACCCAGTTAAGAGAGAAGGTTGCATGTTTTACAAATTCTGTAGAAATTACACAGAACAAAGCAATAACACTGACAATTCAGCTGCCTTACATTGGGCACTGTTCATCATAATTATCACTTAAAACACTATTCCACACTTTAAAGGACACTGCCAAGTCATCTACAGATGCAGGCTAAGCTTTCTGCTTTTGAACCCTTTAAACTACAAACAACCACCTATGAACAAGTAAATGCCTACCTTGTAACTTTAAAAAAGAGGCCACATTTTGGCAGTCTCATATGGTTACTAGAGCCAAAGCTACTCAGGATGAGCCATATGCCTTATACTTAAAACCAAGTGGTCTGAAAGACTGCAATGGCTGAATTTGAAATACTGAATTACTATTTTTCATAAATCTGCCACTCTGACACACACTAAGTGGGATGAAAAACAGCATGAGCTAACAATAGCTTTACAGATTGCACATACTTCATGTATCAGCAGGTCCTGGCAAAATCTGAGACAGTGTCCATTTAAACAGTAGCACACTTAAAAAGATACAGGTTGGACATGGGAAGTGACAGAAAGGGGAATGCCTGCAGAAAATACCACAGTATCGTAGTAATGCCACCTGAAAGGGGGGAGTTCAAGGAGTCTACTCCTTTAGAGTAGGAGTCCTTAGGAGTCTACTACTACCCATTTACCTCTGCCCTAAATTCAGATCAGCTACAGTCAAACTATTTCTAAAGGATGATTTCTTAACAGCTGAAAACTCCCAAGCTTCCCCAAGTAAGGCAATCCAGGGTCTAGTGACACGTGTGATAACAAAGGCCTTTCTAATAGTCAGCCAAATCACCCTGAGAAAAATTTTCTTCTTTTCCAGTCCCCAATGGAGAAAGTATTATATTCTTCCTTAACACAGCCTTTGAAATCTTTCTGTGTTTGGGAACTATGGTTTTGGCTTGCTCTTCTTTTCCCTGTCAAAAGCAAACCAAATCATTTAATGTCTTCTGTGTCTCTGATCACTCTTGCATTTCTGTCCTCCTATAATTGCCTCACATTTTTCACAAGTGTGGTAGAGAGAGACCACAGAGAATAATTAAGACACAATACTATAACTAAATTATTTCCAGAGCCAAGCTGAATTCAGATCTTAGAAATCACATCCTCATTTATACATCCCAGGGCAAGAAGTGCACTTTTTGCTACATTGTGACATTACTAATTTACTTAAATGTATGTTCTGTGGTACTGCTGGAGCCTTTCCCACAGAACTGTTGCTTTGCCACATATTTCCTACACTGTATTGATGCTCGTGGTTAGAGCTCTTGTCCCTACCAAGTAGCATTCTTCTTCCTTCCTTCCTTCTTTTGTCTAGGGCCTTAATAATATTTGAAGTTCTGACACCATCCTACACAATACTTACAATTCCTAATACTTTCTGTGCATTCCAGATCATTAACAGAAATATTGTGTAGCACCAGGACAAAGACAAGCACCATTTTCCATACCTTTCCAGTTAAATAGTGAGTAATGACCAAAATCTCTCTTCTCGAAAGTAAGAAGTTAGTACTTCTAGAGTTGGCATGGAGAAATGGAGATGACAAGGAAGAAGAAATTACATAAAGCAAAAATTTTCTGTGGTAAAATAAGTGCTTTTCAAATCTTAGTGAGACTTTAAAATATTAAATAACATTTTGCTATAAATGTGATAGTTTTTAATACCTTCAATTTAAGCATTCTTTCCATCTTAAGGTTGGTAAGTGGGAAATACATCAAAGTTAAAGAAAATTAAATGTGTTTGAAATCAAACTGTCTCAAAAGACTCCAAGATACTATGTGTTCATAAATTGTCATAGAATTCAGTAAGCACTTATATTTATGCACCACAGAAGAATTACACAATTCAGAGAAGGCAAACATGTAAGATACAATATTGGAAAAAAATACAAAACTCAGCCTGTGAAAGTTAGTGGTAGTGTAGTGCTGCTCATCTTCTGTGTGACCATTGCACAACATATTACAAATATGTCTAATGCTCAGAAACTTGGCAACTGAACTCATATAATATGAATGGCAAAGTTGCAAAATATGACTACTCTTTTATGTATTTATTAGTAATTTCAGTTTAAAGTTTGTATATTTGATAGATGAATACTGACACACACTCTAACAACTGTGCATTGACAATATTGTATCAATGCGGTCTTGCTTTTACTATCCAATAAAACTGAAATATAGGCAGGTAAGACTTCAGAGATCCTGGAACTTTAGCAAGAAGGCTGAGAAGTCATCACTCACATCTCTACACAGTTAGTGAGCATATTTAAGAGCCTGTTTTTTTCTTCAGCTTTCTTCTAGTTACACTCTTCAATCGGACTCAAAATATATCAAGGAATATGGTTCTTCAAACTTTCACTTCACAGCATTATAAGAGTGATCAACTCTTACCTCACAGCTGATTTTTTAATAGCTTTGAGAAAACTCTACCTCTCAGGTAAATAATGTGTGACCCTATCCTTCACAGTGAGAAAAGCATGAGGAAAAAAACCCACTAAAATGGGAAAAAGGAAACTTACCATTAAACAAGTCACTAGAATGACAAAGATGCTGAGAAATATGACAACTGCGTAAAATCCTTCTTTGCTCCAGATCTTGTCTGCTTCATGCTGGCCTTGCAAAACATTTTTCTTTTTTAAGCAAATAAAGAGAAAGAGAAAAAAAAGTTACACTGTAGCATGTGCAGATTAAATGGCTCTCGTTGTGCATTAATCAGCCCCTCAGTTTTGTCACAGTTCACATTCCACAGTATATGGCTGTCACTTTGAACGCTGTTATTTGCACACCCACCCCAGCCCGTTGTCTGTGTGTCCGAGTGGGTGTGACCCAGGGCTTCCAATGCTACACAGAGGATCTCAGATTCTACGTGGCTGCTGAAATAATCCTCCAGCAGGAGTCACAGGCTGATTGAATTTAAGCAAACAAGACCCATAGTCCTTCTTGGAAACTACCTGGCTCATTAGGTGAAATGGTAGTGCTCCCACGTGGGCTTTGGCAACTGCTCACTCTCTTTCTTCCCAGTGCTTATCTCTTGCCCCAGCTCCCACAAGCCACCTTCCCACTGTTTACACCTGACACAGGAGCAAAGAACAGGTGACTTGCTGGTTTGCCTCCATGAGCCAGGAAGCCCTGACACTGTCATCTCTAGATCCCACACATACATATATAAAACCCACTGATTTTGCTGAAAATAATCTCATTATATATCTGTAATTCTGATTATGCTTAGTCTCATTATTTTTGGCTTCCTGCTGATAGTACATTTCTGAAACACTAAAATTTCTGCACACTAAAATTTCCAGAACTCCTGGGTATTATGAAAAAATAATAATTGTAAAAGCATTTATTTTTGCCTTTGTTGCAGTGCGGGGACTCAGTTGGACTATTAAATTACCAGAAATTCACTATGTTTTCAAATATACCCTCAGTCTAACAGCAATATATTATTTAGAATAAAGTATGTTGTCTTGTGTTTCTCTGATCACAGTTCAGAAGACATTGTGCTGCCAGTTTTCAGCTAATTGCTTTTATTTTCTTAGTGGAGTGTTTTCAGTACATTTCTCAGACTGAGTAAAAAAAACTTTCTTAAATTCTGGTATCCACAGTAAATATTCAAGGTCTTGGTGTTTCCCTTTCGCTGAAATTCCCTAATGGCTTTAATTAAACTTCCTGTTTAATTAGTGACTTGTCTTCCTATCCCAAGGTGGCCTTTTTTCCTCTCTGGAGACTTGTGTAAAAAGACTTGCAGTTTTTCATAGGGGAGAGAATGTCTCTGCTTAAAGATGAGTGGCTGTTCAGTGGACCTATGTAATTGCAAGGACCCACTTAGATGGGTTCTTCATGCTCCAACAACTGTTTAGCCACTGATTAACCTGCTCTTTTGAACAGTTAATATATCAAGCAAACTCTTTGTCTTCATCAGCCTCCCAAACACAAAAGGTCTTGATAAAAAAGCTTCCTGAGGAGTAGGAGATCATGGCTTGAGAAAGAGAGGACAAGCTGACAAAAAAATTTTCTGGGTGCTGGATCCCAATATAGTTTTCATGGTCCTCCTTTCAGCACAGGTTTGTGACCTGCTTGCTTTGAAAAGGCTCAGGACAATACAGATGTAAGACAACCCACAGATCATACTGCCACAAAATGCAAACATTTAGAGATGAATTTGGAAGCATGACTAATTTACAGGGACTTGCTTGCTAAAAGAAATGCACGTGTCTAAACAGGAGTTTACTGCTTTAGAACTGAAAGCATAAAAAAGAAGAGTTTTCTTTGGAAGCATAGCCCTGGGAACCAGAATCAAAATCCTTCATCTCTTCCTGTGAAACTAGAGAAACTGACCTTGTAAAATTAGTATATTCGTGTGTGTGTAACCATGCAGTGTTTCATGGTCTGATTTTGAAAGTATTGCAGGTATTGACAGTTTGAAAAGGTCAGTCTGGTGTTTAATGAGCAACTTAAAAACCAGGGCTTTCAAATTGAAGCTGGAAATGTTGCCAAATATTTCTGCAAAAATTGTTCCGAGACATGTTTAAACACTGCTGCTGCTGGAGTTGGGTCAGCTCTCCATGCAATCAATCTGCTACCTCAGCACAACAAGGTTGCCCTGCTGTGCTCGTGGCACAAGACTTGGGTCCCAATACTGGCTCAGAGCCCAAATCTGCAGCTGCTCCACATTCAAGACTGCTCCCGTTGAGCTCCATGGGAGTCCAGTGGCAGAGCAGCAGCTGCAGCTGCGACCCATTAGCTATAAACTCAGTGCTTAACCCTGAGTGGGTTACCTGATGGCTTTCCAGTGTTTCATATCTCTCAGGAGGAAATACAGATACAAAGCAGGAGCTAAAAGAGAATTGGCTGTGCTGACCTTTTCTATGTGAGTAAACAGTGGGGGTTTATACCTCCTTACTGAAAGGACCAATACACTAAAAAAGTAAATGAAGAGCTAAGAGTTTATTAGTGTCATAAAACTTTATAAAATATTTTATAACAGACTTAGTATACATAACTGGGTCTAAAAGAATGAATTTCTATGATGTCTGTTTAATGCTGTGTGTTCAGGATACATCTTTCCCTGATTTGTCTTTCTAACAATAACATTCAAAGAATATTAACAAATGCTATAAAAAAGGTAAAAAAAATATATTGCAACTTAAACTTACTTGACATGCCATCTAAAACAATTTAGTAGTACCTTCACCTAACTCAGTGAATCTCTCCCCAGTATCTAACTGGTGGACAACAAAATCATCGCTTAAGTGGCTTCTTAGTGACAGAATTGACCTCCAGTAACTGAGTCACTTCACGCCCATGATAAGGAATTGCTTTCTGAAACATCAGCACTGCGCATTCAGAACTTTGTTCCTTTGGGAAAACTGATTAGAGGGACAGCAACTGCTACGCTCACTACAAATATTTGACTCCCAGGAAAAAATCTTGTAGGATGGCCAAATACTAGGCAAAAAAATAGAGGTTTCTTGTCCACAGCCACAGGTGATGAGCCTCTTGCAGGGACCCGTGCTGTGTCTTAATCAGTTGATGTTATTCCACATTTCTCTCCCTCAGCTGAAAACCTTTCCCGACTCAGAAATCCACCAAAACCTTCAGACAGTTTTTGAGGAGTGGGAATGTACCGCCACGGGGTGGAGGATACACTCAAACTAACTTGCAAAAATCTGTAGCTATTAAAGGTGGGGGAATATCAGAGCAGGTGCACTGGCAAGGAAGTTCCAGTAGCTCAGGCAGCACCAGGTGCTGGAGCAAATGCGGGTACAGGGAACCATAAAGACACCATTCCCTAGTGTTTGATTCCATTCCTGAGGAGTCTCCACAATCAGGTGAGTCTTTCAGACACAATTAGCCAGGTTAATTTAAATTATCTAAATTCATCATAATTCGAGGTGTGGAAGAATCAGTGTATTCTTAACAATGCCATTCAGTCAGTAACCTTATTGAAATTACTGAAGAGTGCCTGCACACAAAGGTATCTTCTTTGCTCTGAATCGGAACAAATGTTTTTGTTTAGAAAAAACAATTTATAATTAACTTTTTTTTTTTTTTTAAGACACCAATAATTCACTCTGTCCTTTATGGTTTTATTATGGAAAAATAGCAGAATATTTCCACAGGCAAATAAAATGAGCAGCCAGCTTTTGATAATAACAAGAGACATTGACCTGAGGTAGTCACTGTAAAATCTGTAACTGAAAGATCCTGCCACAGTGTCAGGACCTGCCAGGAAAGGTAAATCTTCACTGGAAAATAGGTGAATTTGCAAACTGGGTCAGTTAACCCCAATTAGTTTTTTGGGCTGTAACACTAGTGAGAGCACAGCAAGCTATAGGTCTGAGCTCAGAGGAAATCTTACAGGGAGCTGGGGATCAAACTCAAGATCAAAAAGGGTTTGCGAAGTTCACATTGTTTTTTCTGCTATTTTAACTATGTTAGCTAAGACACATTAGGAAAGTCTGCCAAGAAATCACTTCCACCCCCAGTGAACTTATGCAGGAATGTGTGTGAGGGCTCAGGCTCACAGGACACTGGGTAATAGCCACTTAACATGTCTCCCATGACAAATTCTTCCCAAAGACTCTACCTTAGTCACATGTGTGATGTAGTGTTGTGATTTCACATCCAGGCTGGCAGGACTGCAGGGCTACTGTCCCTGTTGGGGTGCTCTGTGCAGCCATGCAGGTGTAACACTACGCTTGCCTTGCCTGATCATAGGAGCATGTCCTTGTGCTCTGCATTGTTCCCAGTGCTTCTGTCAGTCCAGGATGTTATATTTTCTAAGATACTGGTTTTGATCACTTGTCCTTACAGTGACTTACCGTTTCTGTATGCTTAAAATGAATGATTGCTTCCTTTGATTTCTTCTCTAATAGGTTAATAGCACACACTTCAAAGACAACCAACAGAAGTTTTTTGCAAGGAAGCTGTAATGGTGCATTTTGGGACTGCATAATTTTGGCATGAACTCTGGAATTTCTCCTTAATTGATGCATCTCCAGCTGGCAGTTAGCTTAACTCTCAAAAGATAGTAACCCCTATTTTACTTTACTTCAGTTACTTTTGTCATTCAAAACCACTTCAAGTTCTCTTCTCTTCTAGTAAGCTCTGAAATCCAGTAGTATTTTCTTTTTTTCTCTGAGCACAATTTAAAGACATTAGGAAGTCAGGATTCTCATACCATGATAACACAGACTGCCTGAGTCATTGAATTTAGTCCCACCATCAAGCACCAATTTAGTACTTAGTTCTGGAAGAGTCTGCTCCTGACTCTGTACATACCATGAAGCAGAACACAGTCCTAAATCCCACTTCAGACACAAACTTGAACCATAACAAAAGAGCAAATGCTACAGCTGCAATAAGCCATTGGAAGAGCAAGGACATATGAAAGGCATCGACATTGCTCTGGACCCTGAAATGGCAATGACTCCTTTAAATGTTCACATTCCCACAGGTACATATCTCATTCTACACAAGGCAGCAAAGTTCTCCAGTGGTTCCTACAGCAAAAACATACAGGAAAATTGATCTTCCAGCTACTGCAAAATAATAAAGTGGGATATAAATTTTGACACAGGCAATTTAATTGAAAATAGATCAATCAGTGATCAATGTAACAGCAGATGTTAACAAGCAAATTATTTCTGTATCAAACGGAAATGTAGTTCCCAGGTATCTACATCCACTGAGACTGTTTTATGATATCACGTGCACTAAGACTTCAGTTTTCCACATCAGTTTTCCTACATAATCTCTGTAAAATTTCTTTGGTCAGGCTAATCTCCCATACCATCAGCTCTTTACAGCTGGGGGTCCAGTTTAAGCTAAACCTTGTCAAAAAGAGTCAACCAAGCAATATTGGTAGCGGTGTCTCAGAGATGGGATGAACTGCCTGTTGAATGTATCTCTTTCTTTCTGCTTACTGTAGAGAGAGGACCAGCAGACTTTCAAGCCTTAGGCAGCTGAATATACAGCAGAAAAAGGAGACAAATTCCAGCCCTAACACCTATGTGTCAGCCACAGAAAGATGAGGGTACTGCTTCATTTTTGCACAGATACACTGATAGTGCACATACAATACTGGCTGTGAAGCACTCAGACTTTTTGTGGAGGAGCGTACAATTTATTAGCTCATGATTTAAATAGGATTGATTCCTCAGGAATATGCATACAAAATGCATAAAATAATATGTTGAAGCTATATAAAGCTTTGTGTAACTATATCTTTCTCCAAAGGTTTCCCTGTTTTGGTTTTCTGTCGCTTTATTTGATGCAATTTGTTCTTAAAGCAAGTTGAGAGACAAGTAAATAAGTAATTAGTAGCTGACCCAGTAAAGATTGTATGTTGATTGTATGTTTAGTTGTTATTTTTGGTGAAGTCTTTCACATGTAAGCTATTAAGATCCAAAAGGCATACCTATTAGTGTAAAGCTGCCTGACTTTTTGGGATCACTGCCTTAGCTGTATATTCTGATGGCAATCGAAATATTAAAATAATCTCTTGTTCCTCCTGTTGCCTGCAGGGCAAGATAAGAAATGAAACAAACACGCAGTTTGCAGAGGTGAAGGGAGAGCACAGCTTTACCGGCGAAGTCGGTGATCCAAAAGAGGAAAACCATAACAATCTCTCCATTTTTATAACTTTCAGGATGCCCACCCATCACACACTATCCAACTAAAGCCCATCTTACTACTATGCTGTTGTGGGTTGGAAAATAGAAATCATTTCTCCCCTCCCCCCATTCCCTGCTGACCGGGAAGGGGGTGTGTGTGTGTGTGTGTGTGAGTGCGGGACCGGCCCCCTTCCCGGTTTGCCGCAGGCCCTTGGTCCTGTGTGGGGCCCCGCGGGCCGGGGCAGGGCCCGCCCGGTGCAGCCTCGCCGCCCGTTCCC
>VYZS01048294.1:43824-68193 GCA_013400695.1 Neodrepanis coruscans
GCAGCCGGTACGCGCTGCCGGCGCAGCCCTGCGGCCGGCGCCGCTCCGAGGATGGCCACGCCACCCCGCGCAGGCACAGTGGGGGAAGGGGGGACCACCGAACCCACACTGCAGGCGGGGGAACGCAGCCATGCTGGGGACCAGCCCCGTCCCCCCCGCCACGGCCCGGGGGGACAGGGTGACCCTGGCTTCCCCCCCCCCACCACTGGGGCCCCCCAGGAATGGGCGGCGAGGCTGCACCGAGCGGGCCCTGCCCCGGCCCGCGGGGCCCCACACGGGACCGAGGGTCCGCGGCAAACCGGGAAGGGGGCCAGTCCCGCACTCACACACACACACACACACACACACACACACAAAACCTCCCCGGTCGGCAGGGAATGGGGGGAGGGGAGAAACGATTTCTATTTTCCAACCCACAACTTATGCCCCCTAAACATCCAACAGGATGGTCCCTTGTTACCTATCTCCACCCCAGTCCAGCGCCGGGAAGGTCTAGAAGCCTAACTCTGTATTTTGTCTTATCTATCTATCTATCTATCTATCTCTTATCTATACAGAAGAATAAAACATGTGAAACACAGGTTGTTCTTGGCCCTTAATATTCCAAGTTATCCAGCTACCCAGCTAGAGTGAATTCCCCAGATCTGAAGGATACCCCCTAAGGTATCACTCCAAATGTACTAGAAGGAGTTAGAGCCTGCACAGCTTTCATTCTAACAATCCTTTTCTAAATTATTCCATCTGCTTGTCTACATTTTTTTCCAAAGAGAAAATTCAAATATCTGAACACTCCAGATTACTGAAATATATCTAACTCAAGATGAGATCTTGAGTTCAGTGCTGGGTTTTTTTCCAGCATCTCTTCATATCTTGATGACATTTCTCCATTCATCAATTATTCATATATGTTCTTGCCCCATGTCTACCTGAAGTGTTATTTGTAACTGAAGTACTTGGAAAAGGTACTTGCATCTATCCCAACTGTCAGACTTGTATGCTTCAATTACAAAGGTAATTCTATCCTAAAGGAAGCTAAGCTCAGGTTGCTGATGGATAATCTAAAGACTTGATTTGACATTTGGACAGCACTGCTTTGCTTTGTTTTGTTTGTGTTAGATAGCTAATAGTTGGATGGGCTCTGAACAATCTGGTCTAGTGAAAGGTGTCCCAGCCCACGGCAGGGGGGTTGGAACTAGATGATCTTACAAGTTCCTCCAACCCAAGTCCTGTAATTGCCTTGTAGTACTACACTATCTTAGCCTATACATTTTCTGCCTCATGTTTGAGAACCTCACCCTGAAAACTAGCAGGGATGTAATAACTACCTAATCTGCATCAAAATATAGGCTAGGAAATTGATAACCAACCTCAGGAGAGACCTCTGTTATTCCAAACTGGGATAAACTCTGATGCAAAATATTGATATTAAGAGAACGCAGCACTTCTTCAGATGGGAGCGCCTCAGAAATTCCTGGCTTTCTGTTCAGTGGGGACACAAACAGTTCTACACAGTTCTTCTTCCCCTAGGGAAAAAAAAAAGGCAAAATTATAGGAAGGGTCTGACATTAGAAAATCTCTGCTGTCTGTATATTGCAAGTATAATTCCAAACCCCAAAGTGTGAAATATAAAGGCTGTAACCCGCTCTGTGAGGAAAGCATACCTTCTCATTGCCTCTCTGAATCCCAGGTGGCTGTGCAAGAAAATACAAATACTATACTTGGGCATGTGTGCTTTGTCTCAATCACTATTGACAAGGTAGATTCTTCCTGAGCCTAGTACCATTAAAAACAACAGGTCAATGTAACATGGTGATGGGATGAGCCGTGGGATGGGGTCAAAGGCAATATGTCAGCAGAGATTTTAGCAAACAGCTCATCTAAGCTGAGTTGAAACATGAATGCTTAATATAATGCTGTGATATTTGGGCGTTGCTTTCTAACCTCTTATCAATACATTGAAGTCATATACCACAACAAAGTATAAAGTCCTTTTAGTTGACTGCACTGCAACTCCTCAAAATGACACAACAAAATGAAAGGACCAGGAAAGTTTTGTTTACACATAATGGATAAGATGAGAATGTCCACCCTCCACCTATTAACTCTTGCCCTGGTGTCTTTGATGCAGTCCTGGCAGCCTAAGAGTTTCTGTATTGGAAATGTCACTGATACTCACTCTCTTGCAAGGAAGCAAAAGGAAATAATACCAGAGTTCCTCTGGTTGTGATAGACTGGAACAGCACCAGCGCTCCAGACAGCACTGATGTCCAAAGAGGTTGTGGGAACTCTGCTTCCCCAGGGCTATGGCCAGCATAGCTGACACTGTGATGTAGAGACCTAGGGGATTCCACACATGAAAGGCAGGCATGGAGGTGCTATGCAGGGAAGAACGTCACTGGTCTGGTTATTTGCTTTTCATCACTATGGGACAGGAGAGATCAGTTCAAACTGGTATAATCCTGATTCCCCTGCCTCCTTCCCATCACCTTGAATGTGCATTGTTATCTCTACTGAAGTGAAGAAAAAGACCTCTTTTGCTATTCTTAAAATATCTAGCTTTGCATTCAGAAGTAGAGCTGCACAGAATGGGGCGCTTTCAAATGGGCCCTAAATCTGCCCTCTGTGCTCTTACATGTGCTGCTGATCCATCTGCTCAATAGGACTGGCAAGGATACTGGCTACTGGTGGGAGCTGAAGAAACTGATCTGAGGCTCTGGTTCTACTCAGTTTATGATGTGGGTAGGTGATTGGTGCTGCGTGGAGGCGGCAGGCACCAGGCAAGGCTTGGTGGAGATGCAGCATTCCCAGAGTTTTGTGCCTCCTCTGTTCATGAGTTCCTCTGCACATTAAAGGGCCTTTCCGGGAGTAGGATTTACTGGAAAGGTTAAGGAAACACTGGAAATACCTGGTAAATATGTCCTGGCACACTACGTGTGTTACATATAAGAGGTTAGCAGGCTCTCCGCTCTCCCTGGGCCTAACCACATTCTGGCTTCCAGACTCCTGATAACTAACTGACAGCTGCTCACTTGGGAGGGAGTCAGCTTACCTCACTTCAGTTGTCTAAACTACCTCCAAGGTCAGTGAAGAGAGACTGGCATCTCTAGAGAATGATTTAATCCATCCTAAAATAATCAGAATGGATCTCAGTGCCTGTTCTTCTCCAGTTACTCTCCTTTATATTGCTTTTACAGGGAGTCTAGATGTGTAGCTTAGATTATATTGAAATGAGGTGAGATGAATTTTGATGTGCCTTACTTGCTTTCCAGCACCCTGCATGAGAGGAACTGTCTCATGTTAGAAGGATGAAAAGTGGAAGTAATGTCTCCTAATATATATTTTTCTTCCTTGTGAATTTTGAATATGTGGGATTTTTAGAGCAAATAGGACAAATGTTTGCTTGCTTTCTTGTATCACTGAAATATTAACTCATAGAAGACCTTTATGGGTGTTGAGAAGACTAATTAAATAATAGTACTCACTGTATTCTGGGCTATATGCAGGTGCAAAATGACATTACCTCTTCCCTTAGATCACTAATGAGAGGAGAAAGAGAAAAGCAATGGAACATAATGGAAATAAACAGCATATTTCTTCTGTTTAGTTACATAATTTCCACAGAGCATAGTAAAAGAACTACTACATGACTCAGTATGTTGAAATACACATCTCAGACTCCAGAACATTTCTCATTTGATTGTGCTTTTCTCTGGATATGTCTTTAAACCTTTCATTCTGGTCAAAGCAGGGGAAAAAGGAGATTTAGCATCACTTGTCACAAATAAGTGACATCCCTGATGAACATGGAAAGGGCTGAATTGCATTCCTATCTATCTTTTGTGAGATCCTTCCTCACAGAGACATTATTTAAAGGCATTTTATAATTCTTTTTGATGTATACAATCCTATCAAACTTTCAAGATAGGAAATACTTTTATGCTGAACCTGTCAGTTTTCTTCTAATATTTAACCTGTGTGCAAAATTAAATAACTATTCTTCCCTCTGCAAAGTGAACACACATGTACCCCAAAAAACGCTAGGAGTGGAAGGATCCAGGAAAATTTATTTTCAAAGGTGAGAACACTAGAACTGAAGAACATTAAACCTAACAGTGCCAAAAGCCCCGGATCTGGTGGAAGACACACCCAAGCTGTCTCTGAGAAAAATGCCTCTTCTAGGCAGGAAAGATTTCTAAGTAAAATAAGCCCTAACTTCTCGTAATAAATCTTGCAGAAAGGACCTTCTAAGCTAACAAAAGACAACTATCTTTTGCAAATATGATACTGTAGTCTACAAGATAATTTCTGAGCATGTACTATTATAGTAGAATAACAAAGCATGAATATTAATATTGTGAGAAGACATTTAGTTTACTAGCGGAAAGTCTTAGGACAAATCGTGAAGATGCCTTTGAAGGGAAGAATCACAGGTATTTTTTATGCAATATTCAACTTCTGAGAAACAAAATGTGGATATATGTCTTAGTGAACACGGTGTAGAACTGCATTGGAATGAAAACTAAGGGATAAGAAGTCTGCTTATGAATAGGACACAAAAGAGATTTATCTGACTTTTTTTACTGTAGCTGAGAACGGCTACTTTTAAAAAGAAAATTTAAATAATTTTGTAATGGAGATCCATTTTTCTGCAGTGCAGTTAAAACAATGGGAAAAAATCCCCACCTTTTCTGTCCTATTTGATTGCAGTTTTCCATAGTGACAGGAAAATAAATGTAAGAGAATTTATATAAACAGGTGTATTTTATTATACATAGTCCTTTGCTACTTACAATGAGTCTGTTGATATGAACTTGCTGAGGTAACAGTCCCAGTGCTGCTGCCACTCCCTGGCGAAATATTCGAAGCAATGTGATATTCAGCTTGTTTACATCCATTTGTAGTGTCTGAAAAAGAAAATCAGTTCAAATGAACCCTGTGCATAAGACATTTTGTTCTCAAGATGACTGATCTCTGGGACTCTTCACTAATTACTGGTTTTCTTCCCTAGAAAAATAATCTGTTAAATCTACTTGCATCACAATATATAAAAAGTCCAATAGTAAATTTAAGTAGCTTAAATGTTGCTCATTAGCAAAGTACCACCATTTCTCAACTACACTCAAAGTAGGTTCCAGAGGTTTTTGGCTAAATTCCTTGGACAAGTCACAGTGTTTAGGTCTTTAACAATTACTACCTTAAAAATGAAAGTCGAGCATTAAACATCAATGCACCTTTAAAGAATGAGATACTGGATTTGCCCAATGAAGGTTCACTTTGAATTCTATCTAAGCGTTTCCCCCTGAAGGTGAAGAATGAGTCATACAGCGAAATTATACAATCGTAATTCTGAAAATGGTTCCTGAGATCAAAAAACCCAAACATTCTGGATACATTCCTCATGCTAAAACTTCCTCATGTGAGTCAGAGGACACTATGATTTCCAGAAGAGATAAACTTTATCACTTAAGCATTTTCTTTCTCTGTGTTAGCATTATAGTGAAATTTAAAAGTTTCCTCAAGTTCACATCTTTCTTGTGAAGTCAGTGGAATTTTACACAGGAAATAATTTACGTTCAAATCTTCTGTTTCCAAGAAGACCCAAATACAGAATCTTCACATAATGGCTGGTGGCCAATACTTCTATGCACTACTTTGGGGTCCCTTTCTTCACTTTCATATCACTTTCGCAGACAATATGTAGTGGAGAAGACAGAAAAGATGATTGTGTCAAATGGCCACAGAAGGCTTCCAGTGCTTCTGGCAATTTGTGACTTAGGAAGCTGGTAAGTTCTGCCTGAGCCAGTTAACTTGAGATGAAAAAGATTTCTTTTTTTTTTTAAACTTCCTATTTAGAGCCATAGGGCAGCTTGCTGCTCTGAGGATCCAAGTAAGTATTCTTACTTCCTAACCAGAGCTGCCTAAAGAGAATTAAACATCCATGGGCCAGATATCCTACTAGGAATATAATTATGGTTCAGAAAGAAAGGCAACATTTTTCTCAAAAAAGAACAGCATCACACATTTTGACTATTGTTCTTTATCAGTATTTAAAAGCTGTGATGTACAACTATAAAATATTTGCTTTCCTTTTCTACTATAAAATTGATTTTTCAGTACTGAGTGTTTTTCTATTTCCCCACCTTTTTTATAATTTTCTTTACACTAATGGGATTGTCAGGTCTTGATGAATCCACTGAGATGTGTTCTTACCACACAGCTGAGCTTTAATTAAGCTGGAAGTATAGGATTCTTCAATTAAAATTAGCCTTTCTACCCTGACATTTTCAAAATGCAAAATCTTCCCCTCTGCTTCTTCTTGAATTATACAGACATCCTCAGTAATTACAAAACTGCTTTCATTTTACTGTTGAAATAGATGTCTTGAGAGGGGACATATGGAGATCTAACAGATGTGAGCACTTTTTCTTCTGTATCCCAGACTGGCTCACTCTGGCCATGGCATATCTGACAAGAATTGGTTTGGAGCTTTGAAGCTGTCACTGCCCTGAGACAGCCTGGTCTAAGGATCCTGAATAAATGAGAAAGGGAGTTACTGCTGAAATAGAAAGGCTGTCATGAGGGTCCCTAGTGATCCATTAGGATGGTATGAAGAGTGCAAAACTGTTTGTCTAAGTTAGACCCTACGTTACGGGGATAATACTAACTGTTGTTACTGAACAAAATTAGCAGGCATAAAATCAAAATACATTCAATTAAACATATTTGATCCAGGGATCAAAAGACCTCACCAATAAAGATACAGAAATGAGTAGTCAGAAAAATATCTAGCTTCAGAGGAAATAGAAGATCTGAAAAAGCTTACAAGGAAGTAATAAATTCTTATAGATTTATTATGCTGGGATTGTGGCTCATCATATCCGGGGACAATAAAATATGGTAAAACTCCATTATCTCAAGGAGACTTGCATTTCCTTCTACCAGGTCTGAATTCGGTCCACTGTGTCTTTAACAAATAGTCAGCTAAGGTTGCAGTGTGTCTGTGTCTCTCTAAAGCTATATTGTCCTTCATGGTTCTGGAGAGAACCTGAAGACACCAGCACTCTATTGGTCTGGCATCAGCCTGCTTAGAAGTCTTGGTTTCAGCCAGAGATTTCAGAACTCCTCTAGGAAACCTCCTAAGTGAGTGGGAAGAAATTTGTCCTTCAGTGTTATCTCAGGATGCCTCTTGTGCAGCAATAACATTTTTGGTTTTGGGGTTTTTTTTGAAACTATTGATCAAAAAAATCCTCAAGAAGTATCTGAAGAAGAAGCATCTCACATTTTTATAAGAACTTTGCCTTGCTATCCATTGAAGGGATCTGCTTCTCATTGGCTGATGTCAGTGTGAAACTTAGTTCCTTGGCAATTATATTAAAAATTAAGTAAGAGTATCATGGGCTACCTTTTTTTACATCAGACAGCACAAGGGAGTACATTTGCCTCTTCCTATCAAAAGGAAAATTATCAATCCAGAATCTGTCACTTTAGGAATGGGGTTTCTGACTTGATTAGTGAATGGATACCTGGGATCCTGAGAACACCTGCTTTAGAGTGAGCAGAGAATCACAAAATCCTAAATGCTCTCTATTACCCTTTTTTGTATTGTATTCATAAAAACATAAAGCAGGAGTGGACCAGACTGGAGACATACCCATGTCACTATCCTGTGGCCAATTTGGATGCTTATGGAAAATGATAGGAACAGGGCAAGATAACAGCTTTTCCCAAGTTCCTCCTGACAAGATCACAGCTAATTTATGCCTACTCAGCATAGGCAATGGGTCTCCTCAGTTACAAGAATGTCATCATACTGACACTGTCTGGGATGAAGGCAACACTTGGGGACATTATATTCCCAGCTCTGGCATGTGCCTCCTGAAGGTGACTGAAATTTAAGTCTGACCTGAGGGATCTGGTGTAAAATTGCATTTCTGCAAATTCTTAAGTATAAGAATTTTTGTTGAAAAAAGTCAGAGAAAAAAAGCCCAAACAAACAAACAAAACCAAAAAGAAAGAAGATAGAGAAGAAAAAGAAAAAAAGTCGTAACTATTTTGACCAGTAGAAAATTTCTAAAACGTTATGAAAATGCTAATATTTTAATATTATTGTGCTGTTCTGATGGCATGCCTAGATATTGTGTTGACTAGTCCAGAAAGGTAGGAGATTAGGATAGAAAACTGCTAATGGATGCAGTACAAATGCAACGCTATCTGTACGTTAGACAAACAATATAAACTGTCATGAAGAGAATCACTACTAGAATGGAAACCAGCCATTCACAAGTTATAATTGCACAAATGGAATCACTATGAGTTCTAACACCACTTGTAATAACATGTGAAACTAACCCCTATAAAGTAATGCATCTGAATAAATAAAACAAACCATTAACACAGATACCCAAGTTATGTCCTACGGTGTTTCTCCAGCTGCTCCTTTTGCTTTGCAAAAGAAAGGGCTGAAGCATCCCAGTAAGACTGTACTAATAATCTACCCTTTGCTCATCTGCAGTGTTTATCATGGATCTCAACCACCTCCCCAAGCAAGTTACAATTTTGAATTCGTTTCCACTGTTGGCAATAGGGACTTGCTGAGCCCACAAGCAAACGCCCTGGAGGACTCATTTTACAGTGCAATTATGGACCTGGATATTGCAAATGTAGTGACAGTTTCTAGGTTTACCCGATCTACATAAAACAGGCAGTTTGAAGTGAAGGTGTTTTCTGCTTGTAGTGGAAAATTCAGGAAGGCAGAATTCCAGAAAAGGAAAACACAGACAGAGAGCCACAGAACATTAGACAGAACATTATCCACAATTGACATCCTACAGGGGCTTTTTGGTGAAGATTTTCATGTTTAAGGGAAAAAAACCCAACAAAACAAAACCCTAACAAGAAAGGGATGAATTATAACACAGTTATATATATAAATACAGAAATCATATCTTTAGGACATTACAATAAATCTTAATTTCTAGGTCAAGTTCTGCTTCTCAAGAAAAATTCAGAGATTACTCCCTTTCTTATATTTTCCTATTCATCAATTAAATACTTCCTGCAATAAGCTTCAAATATACAATTCCCTTCCTATGTATTTGCTGCTCCTCTCGAAACTCCTCTGATCCTTCCACTGTTTTCTCAAGCCTCCAGCTAACTTGAATATGCAGGAACAAAAATAATCAAGGATGAAGAAGACTAAAGGTGAAAGTATAAGTCTTCACAATACTTTTTTGAAAAAAGATGAAAAGTAAATTGGCAAATTTCACATGCAGGGAATCTTACATACTTAAGGGCCTTTGGGTACTAAGTGCTATTTTGTGCTAAAACAAAACCAAAAATAAACACTCTTATTTATTTAAGCCAAACAAAAGAGAAAGCTCAGAAAATAGTTGTCTTACCTGCCCATGCTCCACTTATTTATATATGTTTTAAGAAAGTCAACAAAAATGCTATAAACTGGGGCGGGTTTTTTCACGCTAAAGGAAATACTGAACTGTGACCAAGCTGTGGGTCCCTCTATCTGAGCACCCTGCTCTGCTACCTGCACAGTGACAGTCTCAACAGTTAATTAGTGTCATAGTGTTTCATCTTGTCACCCTCAACAGACAGCCTTATCAGAAGGGAGGGTGAAACTGTTGCAGCTGTGTTTCTACAGTTTTGGTGAGGTGTACTGCCTCCTCTCCTGTATACCACTACTTCTACAATGTGACCTTCTCCAAAAGAAAAAACACGCCCTCTTATGAGGTCCACATTAAACTTTATTTCTGTAAACTAAGATTAAATTATTCTGAGTAAAAAATCAATTATTCCTGGTGATTAATTAGAGAATCTTGATGTTTCCATGTATCAGCAGTTGTCTGCAGTGACCTATTCAAACTTTCATACATAATATATTTGTGCTAAAACACAATATAACTAGAAATACAAACCTTAAGACCTTTAAATACTTGCAAGGTTAGGGAGCAATTACTGAATAAAGTGTTGTGAAAATCGCCTGAAATAGTAGAATAACAGGCATACATTTGAGTTTACAAGAACTACTGAAAAGCACTAAGAAATGCTCTGGACTTGGAAAATGCTGCTCTTTAAGTCAATTGTTTCCTAACGAGGAGACACTGAGGCTGCAAATTATGCAAATCTGACAAACGACCCCAAATTTCACATGTAGAGTTGTCCAAAAGGTGTTTGGGTGATGAGAAAAAAGCTCCAAATTGTCTCCGTGTTGGTTCTGTACAAACATTAGGAAAAAGCAACAGGAATTGGTTACTTTGATTGCTTCAGGCCTGATTAGTCCAGATATTGAAATGTTTGGATGCTGCTTTTCAAGATGTGACGTTGTAAAACTTCACTCACATTTTTGCTAGAGATAAAAACCCTCACATACAAAAAAATCTTTGTTTAATGTAAGCATAATATTTCCTGGAATTATGCATTTCTGATATAGCATTAAAGAACAATTTTGGCTTTTGATCAATTTTTCATGAAAGCATATACATTTAAATATTTATGCATGTTACGAGCTCTCTATAATTAATTAAAGACAGTAGTAGCCCTAATGAGAAATATGGGGTTAAGCCAATTAGTTAAGACAGCTATATGGTCTCCCCTCACACTGATTTTCAAGTGAATGTTCATTAAAATAGAAGAAAACGAAAATATATAAAAAGAAGCAAGTCTTTCCCATACTTCAATTAATCTGTAGACCTTTATACCATAGGAAGTTGCTGAGGCCAAAAACTGAACAAGAGGCAGGAATATGGCTGGATGCTTAGATGGATGTTGAAAGTCGTTAATGTCCCTGAAAATGGTACAGTAGACATACTAGAAGCCTTGTCATACAGTTGACTGCCATACCTCTGACTATCACAAACCATAGTGATGGTCACAGATGAACCCTAGTGTAACAACAGAAGAAGTTTCTCAGTCTGCTATTGTAAGTTTTGAGTGCTGGTCATCATCCTGGGATAGATACAGGGTTTCATTTAAGTCCTGTTTGCATGTGTAGGTACCAGCTGAGGACAATTCTAGATAGTGCTGCATTGCAGAAGATGAAGATGCTGTACCAGGTGCTGAGGTGATGCCAGGGAGCTCCACTGGCATCCACTGCTCAGATTAGCAAAACTACCCTGGAGAGGTGGGTGGGTGATATGACTAAACTGGTTTGTCTCAGCTATGTGACAGATTTGCACTTCTTTTTGCAGGGAGAAGAACTAATTTTTCAGATGACATCAGCTGATTTGGGTATGATTTGACCAATTCTGTGGGAAGCATCAACACAATAGTGAGAAACATTCCATCTGTGAGGTCTGGCTCTTGGCCACAATTCTCTCAATTACCTTGCTGAGCTTTTACATGCACTTGGGCAGTTAGTCAGCTATAGAAAGACTCTGTGACCTTCACTGATGATTGAAGTGTAAGAGAATGCACGCAGCCTATTAAGGATAAGGTTTGTTAATGTCTGTCTTCAAGAGGTGCACTTTGATTTCTATGAGTCCTATGTTTTGCACGAACCTCTGGGCTTCCAGTCTCCCAGCAAAGATAAGGGCCAGCTCTTTCCGTGTGGTTTCACAAGGCTACATGGATATACTCACCAGAGCTAATGAAAAGACACAGAATAGTCTTTCTTCTGAAGGAAATCTCAGAAGGTAGATTATTTCATTCTCCTGGCTTCTGGGTTGTGTGGGATGTACAGGATCCAAACACCTAATCCGCTGTAGACTGCAAGAGACTACCATCCCACAGCCCCATCTCAGTAGGGGAGTTACCTTATCTAGAGCCCAGTAAAGTTAACAGGACTTTTCCTAAGTCAGAGGGTTGAAGAATATCATATCCTAAATGCCCATGGGATGCATGCTTATCATTGATGAGGGGTTGTAGGAGAGGAGAAGGAAATTTATTTATTGTCCATGGGGCTAAAGTTCGATTCAGCTTCACCATTAAATAATACCAGTTCCAGAAGGTCTCTGTATGGTAGGAGCCCTGTGGAAGGGGAAAGAAGAGGGGCAGAAGGCTGCAGTAGTTCTGTTGGACTTCATGGCTGATGTTTGAGAGCTTCTTTGGGACAGAATGATCTTTGTGCATCACCACCTTGTGAAACCTAAGCACCTAGTGATGGAAGGAGACAATTTTCTTCTCTGGGTGGAAGTATATTATTCTTTGTTGTAAAAATCAGTTACAATGATACTACATCTATTTTTAAGAGTACTAAGCTGGGAGCATATGCAATTACTTGATTACTAGTACGACTGAGAGTCTGAAATTTTGCTGTGCCTCTAGCCTTATCAAGTCTGCCTCAATTAAACTGCCTCACTTCTATGTCTATAAAATGGGAACAATAATATTCAACTGTTTCACAGGATTTTATATATTTTACTAAGATGGAGGGCAGATAAGTAAGATAGAACTTTTCAGCCTCTTTCACAAACAATTTTAATGTTGCTCCCTAAAATTACTTCCTGTCTTTTTTTAATTTGGAGCTGCTTTTCTTCAAGGACTGGGTTTTAATTAATCACGATGTATTTCAGTTTTCTTAACATAACAGCTGAAGTTAATGTCAAAGCTTTGATAGTTTTCTAGGCTTTTTCCTTCATTCATCCATCTCTCCATGCCCTTATAGTACAGTTGCAAAGGACAAGATGATGGAAAAGCACAAGACAATACAGAAAGTTGGAAACACAGGAAGAGCTGGAAGAGCCCAGCTGAGCTCTTCAACCCTTTTGTTCTTTGAGAGGCATGTATAATGATCCCCATAAAATTTTCGTACCTGTCCTTATTCAATATTAGCAAAAAATGTATTCTTTCCATTACAAAAGAAATGCATGGTGCTATCATGTCTGGTACAGCTTTTATGCACAGCATGATTGTACCAGTCACATTCTGTTTCATCATCCCAAAGACAGCTGTAATTCTGAGAGCAAACAGATCCTTTGAGCCTGTTCAGCACAGCACTTTAGAATTTGTTTTTTTCTGTCCAATTATTAAACCTCTAGGTAGAGCCAGTGTAAAGTTCTAAATGTCAGAAAACCAGTATTGTTTCTTCTTGCTCTTTTTGTAAAACCCTCATTTCAGCTAGGCGTTGTTTTTTTCTTTCAAAAAATTCTGAGTTACTGAAGCTTAAATTCCTGTTAAAACTTTGAAAAACGGCCCTCAACACATAAAAATGCCTTCCAGAAAAAATGACAGACATAAAAAACTACTGCAAAAAATCATCCTTTTTTTTTGTCTTCAGAATTTTAAATGTCGTTTGTACCGACATATGTATATGTATATATATATATATATAACCATACAAACTGGATTAATTGTCTAACACAACCAAAACTTTGAAAGTAGGAATGAATTCTTAGCCTACAACTCTTGAAAGATCAGGATCCTGTCTTTAGGAAGCAAATGTTGAATAACATGGACTCTTCAGTGTGATGTAATTCATCAGTATGTTTTGGATCTTTATCTTCTTTCAGCCTTTTAGCCCAAAGAAGTCTGTTTAATAGACAATATCATTACCATAATCACAAATTATTAAAATAAAACTTGTGTTACTGACTTTCCCATACCTACTTTAGCACTCAAAATCAACATGAATTGAGGACGGACAACACAAGGCAACTTTGTAATTTCTGCTTTACATTCCTTTTACCATTTTGAACTCCAAAACAAGTTAAGCAAAATAAAGCAAAACCCCTGGGGACCTCCAGTTTTTTCTTAGACAAAACTTTTATTACTTTGGGTTTTATCCTGTCATTGATTCATGTGATTCATGAACATGCCACTTTGTTTCAAAATTTTAGAAAAAGCATTACTATAAGTTCAGAAACAAGAAAGCAAATGAAAAGACAATCTCATGATTTTGGCAACTGTCTCAGGATCCTTGACCTCCTGAAACTGCCAATACTGAATATATTTCAGAGGCTAGGAGTACAAATTCCCTTTCTCTTGATCAGCTGGTCAAGACTAGATTTTCATCTTCTGTCTAGTACTGAACAGAGAAGGCACAGACAGCTTAAGAGAAAACACTGACACCAAGCCTTCAAAGATTTAAGGAGAGCTTTACCTCAATGAGTCCTGTAAGTGCTAATAACAATATTGTATTTTTAATTAATAGGTTTCTGGCTTTGAAAAAGCAATACATATTCTGTGTCCCAAATATCCTAATACAAGACAAGTTTTTTGACTCAACTATTAGAAAAAAAAGTTTTCTGAAATGGCTTTCAGGCTAATTTGAGTGACTTTTCCTTAGACAGGACTCCATTTGTGAAGTTAAAGAAAAAGCTGTGCTCCCCTGTACTATGAGCTGTTACTGCTCTAAAATAAGTTGGAGACAGAGCCTAATTCATGGATCTTCAATTTCTGTCTGTTATATTTAGATCAGAAGACCATTCAGTGTTCTTCTTTTTTTTTTTTCTTTTTCTTTTTTTAAATTTTTTTCCCCTAACCCACAGCTTGGGGAAGGAGAGAGTGCTGCNGGGCAACACAGCTGTCAAAGCCAACCTCAGATGTTTAGAATGAGAAAAACGCATTTTTGTCCCTTTAGTCTCAGAATTGATCATACTTAAAAGAAAGCAAAACAATTCATAATTCTCTCAGTGAGAAATAACAATAGCAAATTTGGTGAGGGATGTTTCATTTTCCTTTTTTCTTTCTTTCTTACTTATTTGTTAACAGTACTTTTTAAACATAGAAGAAGTAATTTCTCGAATTTCCCCAAGTAACCATGAGGAGTGCCATTTGTGTGTGACAGGCACTGCTCCTCTGTATGAGTGCCACAAGTGTGCCTTTATACAGGCTTCTTGCTCTTTCCTGCACTCTGGAAACCTGGGAGATTCCCAGTGGTTCTGTGGCTGCTGCTTGTGTGGGCAGGAAGAGATACCTGTGAAGAAATACTCAACTTGGCAGAAACTGAGTGCATGGCTCCAATCCAGAGCAATAACTGTGTTATGCCTGTCATATAAAAAAATAAGTCCTGCAAATGATGGCAAGAGGACTCATAAAAAAGAGACTTCATTAAAAAACCCCAAACAAGCAGGATATCTACCTTACTTTCCAGGAAAGAGACAACAACAGCATCTATGCTTGTTAATAAAAAGTTGTATAGCTTCTGTCTCAGTTGGTATATAGATAAAACTTACGGCTTACACTTACCAGTGGTCGTGTGTCTAGTTAAACAAGTTCAGAAGTTAAGTGCAAAAGCAAAACAAAACAGAGAGCTACAAAGCCTCAAGAAAAGGGGAGGTGCATAATTTAATTAATATTTTTATTTTTATGGGTTACACTTTTTTTTTTGTTGCAGTATCACTCAGAAAAAGGAATTTTGTTAGAGTCCATGGCTCTTGTCATCTACTTTTTATATATAATGTCTAATTGGAGCAACGGATTTTTAGCTTATTTTGAGACAATATCTCAATGATCTATCATTTGCAAGATCTTGTTCTTGTTGGCTATGATAAGACAGAAAGTCATTTTGAAAATGTTTCTGGGCAGACTGGCATTATTCCACTAAAATTCATATGACTACCTGGGAGATGCTGTCTTCATTCAGTGGAACCCGGATGTCAGGCCTGAACAACCTCTGGTCAGTGCACAGTAGCAAACTCAATGAATCCCATCAGTTTCAGACTAAACATGTACTATACTCTCTGCTTTCAGGGGAAGTCATACGAGCAGTGGGTGAGGCCACTTGGTCTGTTTAGCCTGGAGAAGAGGAGACTGAGGGGAGACCGTGTTGCAGTCTGAATGGAATGGTCTGAAGTTGTGTCAGGGGAGGTTTAGGTTGGATATTGGAAAGAGATTCTGCACCCAGAGGGTGGTTGGGTGCTGGAACAGGGTCCCCAGGATGTGGTCACAGCACCAAGACTGGCAGAGTTCAAGAAGTGTTTGGATGATACTCTCAGGCACATGATGTGACTCTTGGGGATGGTCCTGTGCAGGGATAAGGGTTGGACTCAATGATCTTCGTGGGTCCCTTCCAACTCAGCATATTCTGTGATTCTGTGAATTTAATGGAGAGCTTCAAAGAGCTTTATTTCCTGCACTGCTCTCACTTCCCACTTTCCTGCTGTGTTTTCCCTTCTCTTCACACACTGCTGCCAAATCATGTATTTTGGACTGCTCTCATGTCCCATCTCTCACTCCTCCAAAGACAGATGCCATAGTGTTGTGCAGCAGTCTAAATGTACATATTATATACATTCACACTCTCTCCTGTCAGCCCTGCACAACAGAATCCCTATGATACCACTCAATATAAGGGTGTAATCCCACTACAGGATGGCATGACAGAGAACCAGAGATGCACAGAAAAAAGCTCAGACACATCCCTACCATAACATTGTTACCTTGGGTCTGCATATAGCAGCAGCAAGTTCAGCTTCGCCAGACCAGGCTGGATCAATTGTGCAAGAGCAATACAATTGCCCTATATTTGTGCTTACAGGATTTCTGGAACTCTGGAAACCATCATTATATTACAAATCATGCAGGGTAGCATGTTAACTCAGTGAAAAATGTGGTAGGTTACTACTAATGTGGTACCTGATTGCCAAGGTCATTAGGGTTGGCAGGGCTCATCCTCAATCTCAACTAATCACTCTTCAGCCTTTTCTCTGAGTTAGACCTAAAACCAACAAGCCTGTTGTCCAGGTTTGGACACTAGTGGGTGTTATAAAGCGACGAGAGATCAAAACAGAGCAACAACCAAAGGATTTATTTCAACAGACAACAAAACCTGACAATAAAAATGCAAAGAGGACAAACTCTGCTCTTCCGGGCTGGCCGCTAGGCTGGTGGGTGGAGCAGGGGAAGGAAGGGAGGCTGGCCCGTGAGTGGCATTAATCGCTCTCTGGGGCTCTTGGAAAATAGCAATAGTGAAAAGAAAACCCCGGGGGCCCAAGGGGAGAGATACCACAGCTGGTGAGTAGCGTGGTCCTCATCCTGGCGCTGCCTCCACTGTCGATGCAGCTGCACTGCTGCCCAGGTTGTGGGAAAGAGCCAAGAGATCAGAGGAGATGAGCTGAGATGCAGGTAGGACGAGAGCCAAGCCTCGAAAGAGAGACAGAACTTCCATGCCTGCAGTCTTTATAGGCTGCCTGTTCTCGCGGTATGTCGGGGCAGCCTTCCGGAGTAGGCAGCCTCCTGATTGGATGATGATGCTGGGCACCTCCCCCTCCTTGAGACTTCACCATAAGGCAATATGGCAGTGTTCCCACCCAAATGCCTCACGGCTGTGGCCTGCCAGGAGGGGGAGCCACCACTGCTGCCCCCATTAGCCCCAGGGCCACCCGCAGCACTGCACTCTGCCACCCCAGGTCCGCTCCGCTTCATGGCACCAGACTGGGACTGGCCTTGCCCCACTTGCCAGCCGTGGCTGCTGCGGAGGCAACCCTGCCTGCCGAGAGGGCTGCCGCCACCTGCAGGGTGGAGCTGCCGCCTTCCTGAGCAGTGAGGGCTGTGGACATCCCTGGCCAGCGCCACCCACCATGCTGCTGCCATGGCCGGGTGCCACGGCCGGGTGCCACAAGTCGCACCAACACTGCCGCTGTAGACTGTAAAGTCTATGTGAGGCATTGTAAACTCTGCATAAAAGAAAGAACTCTACAGGAACTGCTGGCAATGGCTAAAAGAAGAAAGACTATCAGTAGATATCCAGGCCCAGTAGACTTAAGTCTACTTAAGCTTTTTTAGCTTAAGTATAAAAAGTAATATATATTGAGCTGGCAAAATTTTCATAATTACAGAAAAAACAAAGGAGATTCTAGAGATCTTTTGAGGGATAAGAAATCAAGGGTGATAGTAATTTGACATATATATTCTCTTCCAAAAGTAACCATACTGCATGGTGAAAGAGCAAATAGAAGGGTGCACCTGCAAATATGCTGGAACAGATGGCCTCTTTCAGAAAACTGCTCCTTGCATCTCTGTACTCTGTGCCAGTCAACATACTTATTAGAGGTCTGTTAAGTCACAGAAAGTCATGCAGAAATGTGGAGATAATGCAAGAGCTTGGCGGTAACTCAGAATAAACAATAAGATAGGTGAGACACACACAGTGATGCAGGTAAAGTCCACTTGAACATCAAGTATTTAAAATGACTAAACTCAAGGCAATAAAAATTTTGGAAAAGCAGATGTAATTCACCTGCAAAAAAATAGATTTTTAAAAGAAGTGAATCATAAAGTGAGTCAGGGTTCATATCTGATAAACAAATGAACAGATACTCCCAGAAAAACATGGAGGGGTTATGTGAATGCAATCCCTACTCAACCTCTGAACTGACTGGAAGCTGTACAGCCATGTCAGGGAGGTGGTAAAAATTGGTTATTATATATTTATTTTGGTAATCAACAGAGAGGATTACATGCAGGCTTTAATTTTCAACCACTTTTCAATTCATTAATGTCTCTCTCATGCTGGAGATCAGGAGAACAACCATGACCATGACTGCACACGTTCACATGCACACAGCTTCTATGGGATCTAATGATTTTGTAACTCTCCAGCTGCTTACAGTTCAGTAAATACTTATTGACTTTGTTTCTACTAATGAGCTGAGACTTACCCAGGCACACAAAACACCTGAGGGGCAACCTGCACAGACTGCAATTAACTCCTGTTTTTGTTATTTAATTAATAACATTAATTTTGAACACTACACATACTGATCCCAGAATATACAGGCAATTACCAACAGTCATCAAACCCTATTTTCTAAATTACATGCCAAGAATAAATGATTTTAAAGTACAAAAAAAAGTTAAACAAAACATTTTTTAATGCCATGTCTTTGCTGGATAAGCTTAACATTTCCTTATATTAAATGATAATACCTACTTATGTCTAGGGTCTGTAGGTCTGGGACATAATGATTTTATAGAAACTGTTCTTCTCTGCAGAAATCTCAGAATATGTTTTCCTACAGAACAAAGTAAAGATGCAGAGTGTGCACAGACGTAAGTTTGGCCCTGGAGCACAACATACTTTTTGCTACTCTACATAGATGTACACTGAAAAGGGTGAGGTGTTCAATGGTTACTCAGGGCTTCAGTGTTTCTGTTTTACTTCAGATCCTGTTTCACCTGCCTGCAACTAATAGGTGCTTCACAGTTCCTGATCCAGAGCTCTTGGGAAGAGTCGATAAATGCATAACCCTGAATACTACAGTGAATAACTGTGCCAGAAAAAGCCTTCATTTCAATCCTATGGTCATATAACACAGAAAGACTGGGAGTCAGGTCTATCCCTACAGGACTAGACTGCCTTCTATATCACCAAAATTAAGAAAACTAAGTTTCTCAGGTTAGCTCTTGGTCTTAGACCTCAGAGGCTAGACATAAATCCACAAGTGTTCCAGGTTTCTGTTGAGCCTCAGGTAAGATGGATCTGGAGATGAAGTGCAGATGCCTTTGGCAGTGGTAGAGGTTTGATTCAGGAAAAAGCTCTACGCTTCTGCTGAACTGGGAAGACTATGATGGTGAAGGAAAGTGTTTGCTATTTGTGATGAACTTCAAATAAATGGATAGCTGTGATCTGGGACCCACTGCTGCTCACACAAGCACCAAAGTAAACATGTCTTCATTGCCAGGACACAAACAACGTTTTTACCTTCTGGAAAGGATACATTTAGGCATACAGATCTTTTAGACAAAGGTTGAAGAGTCATACAGGATGTGATTTGAAGACAGGAACTCTACATATGATAAAAGCTATACTCTTATTTTAGTAGCTTCATCTTACTCTTCCTCGCCCCCTCACCAGCTGTTATTTTTCTTTATGTGAAATGCATATAAATCATTTCACACATGCAGAAAATCCCCAAACAAACAGAAAACCAACAAAAAAATCAACCCCAAATCAACTTAAGAATAGAGCACTTCACAGATATGATGACATGTTATCAAGAAAAACAGTCACTTCAATCATTCAACAGATAAATCAAACACCACATTGTTAGAATTTGATTAGCAGCCATTTCAAGAGATTGACAAATGGTAGAATGGAGTGGAAAATCTTGAGTGGGAGATGATAAAAGAATTGTAGCTTCTCATGTTGTCTATCCTTCTCCTGGTCCTTCACAACCTCTAATGATGTAAGAGACAGCTTTCAAAAGTACATTTCCATATATTTAGCATAATTTGAAAGTAACCCATGCACTGACTTTGAATGTTCAAAGTCCTTAGAAAAGGATACAATGATTTCATGTGCAATTTAGTTATCCATATTTTCATGTAACTCCAAACTATTTCAGAGACACAAAGATGGTAACAACCTTATGTCCACAACACCATATTGTCTTTGCAGCATCAGAGCCTGATAAGTTTTGTCAGCCATTCAGTACTGAATAAGTAAACTTTAAATAACATAAAATAACACCATCAAATTACTTAATTCACTCAGGCTGAGGACGACAGAGTACTTTGCCTATTGTGGTATATGGAGACTTTGCAACAGGAATTTATCAGGGTACTACTTTGATTACTGTAGCAAATCACTCCTGTGCTTTAACTACATTGAACATTATTCAAAACTGTATCAGTATTTTTGCAAAAATCACAAACTGAGCTGGATAAAATGTATATTAAATTGCTCCACATAAACAGAAGTAATGACAAAAATCTCTTTGTTTTGATGATGTGCAACAACAGCACTCTGCTATTAACATGTATCTTTGTTATGGACTTATTATCACTTAACTTCTACTGCTCAGCTGTGTCTCTGTATAAGGTACCCAGAACATATACTCACAGATTAACCTCCACAACAAATGTGTTTTTTTTCCTCTGTCAATATCTTGGTGGAAGAAAAACAAGGTTTGAAAGATACATGTCTGAAAACAATAAATTGCTTCCAATTTGATGCAACAATTACGCAATATTAATTATTCAAAAGCCCTCATCTAAGCAATCAATGCTAAATAGCAATTTAAGTTCTACAAATGTAACCACCTTCCTAACCTAGATCAGCACAAGATGAACAGTATGCATGTTTCCACTGGCAGATTCTGGCCAGTAACAGATACACTGCAGCTTTGGAAAAACGGTTTCAAAATATGGCATATGGCACCGAAGGGCTCAGGAAAATCAGGTCCAGAGAACTTGTGGGCTGGAGAAAGATGGTACAGTTGGGATGTTCCTACTCCCCACAGTCTACTCAGTCCCTCTTCTGCAGAGACACTGCTGATCTCTTGCCTGTGCTGGTGGAACAGAACTTAAAGCCAAGTTGCACATGGAGCAACATGCAGACCTCTAGTTCATGAAAAAACACAAAGCCAGGTTTGCACTAGTATGCTGGATAATGAATTCATTAGCTATAACATAGGAACTTGTCCATTTATGCTCTTCATCAGTAAGGTCAAATAGAGGCAGCCATGATAACGTACTGATTTCAGCATTCAAATCCCACAAAGCCTGAAAAAACCCCAGTGATCAATATTTCCTGAACAAAATTACAATTCAAAAAGCATTATTATTAGTGAATAAATCAAACCTAGGCATATGAACAAAGTATGTTCCAATAACACATCAGGAGAGTGTGCTCAAGATCCGACTACACCTAAAGGACTTGGATGCCCCTGAGCATGTCTGCAGTGGGATCTACAGGCTGTTGTGAACCCCCAATCTGCAGCTAGCAAATCTAGAAGCCTCTTGTGCTTCCTGACCATTCCTGAGACCCACACACAAATGCAGTGCAAAACTCCAATGTGGAAAAACACTGTAAATAGAGCACAGTGATTAGCCACGTTAATCTAAATATAGTCAATGTGTTACAATGTTTCTCCCAACCAAAAAAGGCTTTAAAATATTAATGTAATTTCCTGTTCCATCATCACTTTTTGAGTGTCTTTCCATATATAATCAATATCTAAACTACTAGCAAACATTTTAAAAGAAATAGATATCATGTTCTTGGTGCCCTTATTTTATTTTACAATTAATACATTGAGAGCAATAGATTGAATCATAAAATATGAATTGGACAGGGAGAAGAGTTGAGATATATTTTTTATCGGCTGTACAGACCTTCCACCATTTAAATTAACATGAGTAATGCAGGGTGAGAAAAAAGAAAGACATAGAAAAGTATTAAAAGAGTGAGAGGCAAATATTTGATTTAACGATAGAAAAATTAAATAGAACTCCTGAGATGCCTTGTTTTTGTAAAACTGCAAGGTGTGGGAGGAAAGTGATTTGTAACAAAAAGTTTATGCCTTACTGTATCTCCTGACAGAAGCCTGTGATTCACAGAAATAATGGTGAGTACCTTTAATCTAAAATGATGTCTAAGTATATTGCAAACTGATTTACAAACTATTCACAGCATTAATTACAACACAATTTTGCCATTTATCACAGATATTCAGCTGTTAGTGGGAGAAACAGAACAAGTAATGAAGGCAGAAAGTACATGCTTTATCACCCCTGTCCTCATAAACCCACCCTCAATGTATTCCAGTGAATCTTTCTCTTTTTGTAATGTCCATGGTGAATAATGGCCTGCAATAAAGGCAGTGTTTAAGTTCTGCACGACAGAGCTCAGCATGCCTGTGAGCTGCCCTCTTTTCTGTCACATTACAACAAATCACAAGTTGTTTGCTACATCCCCATAGTTGGCTTGTCTGCCCCCGAATAATGAATGCCTGCTGTTATTGATACCATGACAGCATATCTTTCCTGCTCATGTGGAAGAGATGTACATTTTGGAAGTCAATATTTCTGTTCCAGCCCTCGCTGGCTGCAGAAACACTCAGTGCTTTCATCTATCTGATAAACTCCATAAATTAAGTAAGACTATAAATTTTGAATTCCCATTGAAATGAAGAACCAAAAAGAAAAAAAAATCATTTGCTACTGATTTTCCATCTGGCATTTCACATTTGGGCACATAGAGAAAAAAATAGATAATGAAAAACTAGGTTTTCATTGTTTCCACCTATGTAGAAAGGAACTCAATGTTTCCACCTATGCAGAAAGAGCAACTCAGTCAGAAGCCTCCATGGGAAGTGCAAGATGTAAGGTCCATTTCTCTGCCACACTTGTGGCTGGGGGAAGCTCATTGTCATCTCCAGGCCCCCAGGAGAAAGTGACACCCACAGGATCAGTTAGCACCCTGGACAAAGGAAATCCTGATTTCTCTTTCAGAAACTCCTCCATTTTATATAAAGCACATTCATCAGTAAATGGTAGAGAAACACAGATTAGCCTGATGGTTAAGGCACTAACTAGGCTTGAATGCTACAGCTGCTATTCTAATAAATTGCTAATTAGCTCAGCTTGGGTAAAAATTTGTCAGGGGAAGACAATGAAAGCATCTAATGCAGAAACCCAGAATAAGAGGCACTAATTTAAACATTCAGTTCTAGAACACTAATCAATTTCATATTAAAAGGACAGAAATTGCAAAAATTAAAAGAAAAGGAAAAATATGCATTTTAAAACTAACTTTTGACCTTTGCTATAAACTTTCTACTTCATTTCAAGTGAGCACAGCTAACTTGAATACTCCCTTCAGGTGAAACCAGAGGATAGAAGTAAAATGTCTCTGAATAAAACCTGAAGCTAGAACATATTGACTTCTCCATTGTCACTTGTCTTTTACAGTTAATTATTCCCATTATTATCTCAGTAAGAAATATTCCTTTATATTCTCATGCTACTTTTATCTATTGTCTTTAATTGCCTGGCTTATTTTAATTATTAGCCTGGGAAATTCTGGGGATGTCAAAGAAAAGTCTCTTAAAACAGTGCTAAAAACCCCTAAGATCTCTCTAGCTGTCCTTTCATTAAAACCACTTCCTGCAATTATTTCACCATTTTTGACATTGTTTTTAAAAATATACTTTTTGGACTTACAAGGTCAAGAACAATCCCCCTCAAATGTAAATGAACTTCAAATCATGCAGAGTTGTCTTCCTGAGCTTTGCAAACACTCCACTATCTTTGGGAAACACAACTGCTATATGTATCTTTCTAGGGCATTGAAAATGACATTATCAATACCATTAAGCACTGCTAAATTTTTTACTTTCTTGCTAATCTTCTTAAGTCAACAAGCCCATGTTCCTGAACGTACTTTAGATGCCAAAACCCATTCTGCTCTCTAGCTGATCCATAAACTCCAAGAAAAGTCCATACAACATTCTCCAGTTTCTCCATATAAAAAATAAGAAAGACTTCAACTGAAAGAAATGCCAAATGAAAACAACAGAGATGATGCTGTGATGATCATTTCACCCTTATTTAAGGAAAATGAATCTTAAAAATTCTGAGGGTACAGTTCCAGAGTTGTCTGTTTGTTGTAATACTGTGAAGCAGAATCTGGCCTTGCCACTGGCTTGCTACACATTATCTGTCGCTCTGGCTATATTGAAATTGAAAGATAAG
>VYZS01048295.1:0-17219 GCA_013400695.1 Neodrepanis coruscans
TTGGTGGGGGCATTTCTGGGGGTGCAGTTCAAACAGTGTTAATAGAAATTAAAATTGATTACATAATCTTAAGCTTCAATTTTTATATTTAATATTTTTATAATGAAACAATATAAAGAAGTACACCACTACCTTACTTCAGAATGTAATACACAGTATCTTATTTGTGGTAGTAAGAAGGGTTTGAATCAGAAATAAGCGGACCTGTTAGTAGCACAGAATAAATAAAGCTGTGCCTCTAGAGGTGGGGGCTGCACTGCAGAACTGGGGGGTTTATCTGGACTTCTGTGGCTTAAGAACAACACTGCAAGAGGATCTTACACATGAAAATGAGTGTGGGGAGAGCTTTCTTGTGTTGATGTAGTTGTTTTCAAGATGAACATGTTCCAACCGTGAGTCTTCATTGTCCTCCTCTTCACTCTCATCACCATCATCATCATCATCATCATCGTGTCTCTGAGTCCTGCAGATGCGCTCGGGGGGGACCGTCCTGTGACATGGGGGAATTGCAGTTATTCAAGGTGTCTCATAACTTCATAATTGATTTTAGCACTGCTGTTTATTTAGATATTTGAAAATATGAACCAGTACATGAAATTTCTCAATTTTATATCTATTGATGACTTTTAGAAGTCATTCTTTTTAAAATTTTCTCCTTGCATTGGTTTCTCATTTATATCATATACTTAGTTTTCCTAAGGAAAGTTTTGCCATGTGTTGCTGAATGAAACCTTTCTGTCTAACACGTGGCATCTGTCATTGCTTTGCTTTGCAAACAGCACAGAAGGATTGGAGAGCTCCACAGTTGGGACTGACTGGAACCTGATCACCAGCAACAGCTGGTGACTCTTCCAATTCTTTTGGAATCACTTTGGGCTCTGCTCCAGAAGCACAAAAGCTCTGTCTGTCCAAGTGCAGCTGCCCCAGGGGATGTGACCCAACCACTGTTACAGGTTAATTTCTGGGACAGAACTGTTGTGTCACATCTTTGTGAGCATTTTCAATAGCTCTGTGGGAGGGTTTAATGTCACTTTTACCATGTACAGAAATACTGCACAAGAAAACTCAGGGTTTAGCTCCTCCTTCAGAATTTTTTTAAATAAATATTTACATAAAAGTAACAAATTCCTAAAGCGAGTCTTATGACACTTACTTTAGTGCCGTTAATGTAACAAAGATAGGGGATGTTAGGTAACAGATTGGACTTGATGATCTTAGTGGTCTTTTCAACCTTGTTAATTTTCTCTGTGTGTGTGTGTAAATTACCTTATTTTATTGTTGTTCAGTCGTAGAAAACGCAGTTTTCTCATTTCATCGATTCCGAATGGTACAGACTTCAGTTCATTGTGATCCAAAAACAGCTCCCTCAGAGAGTGGTAGGCTCCAAAAAATGACACTGGGTCTATGCCATCGTCGGTGAGTTTGTTGAAGGACAGGTAGAGATACTCCAGCCCCGGCTTCAAGTGGCCAAACACATAACCTGGGATTCTCTCAATCTGGTTTCCTATAAGTACCAGATGTAGTAAAGATTTTGGCAGGTAGGAGGGAACATGGTATAACTTATTATAAGAGAGATCAATCGATTCCAAGTTCCTGCATTAAAGGAATAAAAAAAAAGAGCTTAAAACACTCTGACCTACTGCATTGGGAATGCTTGATGGGTTGACAAAGGAACTCAATTTCCAAGGGAAACTTGTTTCTCTTGCTGGAACAGAAGGCATTATTGGGAACATGGTCATGAGTAATTACTCTGGGAATAGAAAGAACTGAAGTCATGAATTCTCAGTCAAGCACAGTGGTTTTGTTGATGAGAAGAGATCCTCAGTAATGAGGACAGAGGGGGCTGAGAGGGGGAATCCCAAGGCACTAATTTGTGTTTGATGCAATAACAACTTACACTGAAGGACTCATAATAAGCTTGGGACTTACTATCCCATTAACAGGGAGTTTTAAACTTTGTTCTAAAGCCCATTTGAAATTGAATTGTTTTGTGAATGAATCATCCCCATGTGTGTCACGTCCAGGGATGAGAGATGCTGTCAGTAAGAAGAGTGTGGTTGTTCTCAGATTAAGGAATTTCCAAATTCAGAAGTCAGCTGACAGGGCTGCACTGACAGGTGATGGCCAGGTACCCTCATAATTATTTATCAAGAGAATCAAAAGCAATATTTTCTTTTACTCATTACATTCTCATTGCTTGCTCTGCTTATATTCTGCCCTTGGACAATGCAGCTGCACAATCTTTCCTTCATCTTATTTACTTTTATAGTTTTTAATCTAATGGGAAATCAGGCTAGGACAGTATTAAATTACTTCTAAATTACCTGTGAGATAATTATGTATTGATTCCAAGTTACCATATAATTGTATAGGCTATTTTTTATAATCAGTGCTCATTTTTGAATGGATGGTCAGAAAAAAATATTCACTTTCATGTTAGTAAAATCTATACCATACAGATTTGAGGTAAAAGATCTTTTTATGCACCAGCTGACAATACCTTCTGTATTTATACAATTAGGCAAAGGAAATTAAGACAATTAGCTAAGGAGAACAAACAAATCAAAGGATAATTACAAGTCTAAGTTCAAATGAAGTGTAAATATTTGTTGCATTGTCTGATTCACTAATAACACAGAAAAATAAAAGTGTTTTAGATTATTAGTACTTACTCTTGGTTTATCCAGGCCAAAGGTGCTATCCTGTGCTCTTCTAATTTGTTGTGCTTTAGCCCAATGACATTGATGTTTCTTGTGTGGTTAAAGCAGATTTCTGACACTTCTTCAATTTGATTATTTTCAAGATATAACTCCTGTAAGTGCATTTGGGAAGAAAATTTGTGAGATCAAAATATGCTGTTTTTTTCCATTGCCAATTCAAAGTGTAGCTGTTACCTGCCCTCCATATTCCTGGGATATCTGCTAATTTCTGAATCTGAACCAGAGTCTGTTTGGAGCTGGAGTGTGACCTTCAGAAACACAATTTTTCAAAGCAATTTTCTTGGTTTCTCATTTGTGAGAATACACATTGCTTTGAAAGGTCAAATAGAAAAAGAATTGTATCTTTTGGTGTCTTATTGACGGGGTGGGTGGGTTGGTGGGTTGGTTGGTTGAAGTTTTTTAATTGTTTTGTTTTTACCTCAAGAGTGGCAGGAAGACCTTGTGGGATAATTCTAAATTTATTTCTTCCCAGTCGCAAATAAGAGAGACCTTTCAAAGGATAAAAGGCCAAAGGACTGACATTCGCTTCACTCAGTTTATTTCCTTCTAATTCCAGGGTGACCAAGTTCTTTAAATCTGGGGAGAAAAGGTTGAAATTTCTGTTAGTTAATGCTGTCTTACACCTTGTTAAAATGCATAGTGAGAGTTTAAAAGTCTGAAACATTGCTCAGATCAGGTCACAGCAACAAAAACATACAGTGAAGAAATTTTATTATCTCATAATCATAGAATTATATTGTTTATAAGTTTGCAGGTCTTTGGAGATTGACCAGAGCTTTATTTAGAGTTCCCTCTCCCAGTCGGAATGGAAAGGGCGGCAGCTGCAGCACTTGGATGGTGCTCCCATTTTTCATGGTTGTGCAGCTGATGTGCAGGGCCCTGTGTGGGTGCTGACCTTTGTGCAGCTGCCCAGTGGTCCCCAGTGATCTCCACAGATCTCCAGTCACCGAGGGGACAGTGGGAATGTGCTGGGCCCTTGGGCTCTGTCCTCCCTCCCTGCTGCCTCCTTCCAGCCTCCAGTGAACTCTGCTGGGAACACCCAGAGGATTATCCTGCTCCTCATCATCCAAGTGCAGGTCACAGGAGGAATCAGTGTTGATCAATGTATGTTACCAGGAGATACTATTTCATAACAATGAGCTTCTTGTTCACAAATAATCCAAATAACTTTCTCTTCACAGGAGGTTTATATCGCTCCTCCTGACAGTGGAGTTTGGTGATTTTAAACTAAAAGGTTTCTGCAGCCGTTGCCTTAAGTTTTCTTACTCTTTATATTTCTCCAGAGAGAGCTTTAGCACTAAACTGATCCAGTGTAGACGGGACCCTTTTGGCAGCAGATTCAAGGACAAAAAAGTCCATCAAATTATTACACGGATAGAACCCTTTCTTTTTTCTTTCTTTTTTTTTCCTATCAGCCCATGATTAACTTGGCTTAAAATGATCATGGTTAACTCCAGTTAAATTCTACCTTATTTTCATGCACATCAAATTCTGTTCACTTCCATGCAATTTAACAATAAATACAGTTTCACCACACATTAAGCCCTGAGGTTACAGGTCAGGATAGTGGTATCTTCAAAATACTTGAAATCCACCTCTGTTTAGGAACCTTAAATATAAACTTCTGTGGGAGAGAAGCAGTTGCATAAGAAGGGAAAATGAAACTTTAAAACACTTCATCATGCAAATCTTTGAGCTTTTCTTGCCTTTTGAAAACACGACGCTTCAAAGGTAGCAATTACTTTTCTAGGTTTATGAAACCAGATGCATTTGGTTGAACACTCTCCTTTTCAAATTCATTTTAAGATTTCATGTGATCAAGTTTACTTTCCTACATACCTTTTAAGCCGTCTTCATCAATGGCGTGGAGCTGGTTGTCATTTATTTTTATTTCTTCCAAAGTTGATGGCAATTCAGAGGGAATATGGACCAACATATTTCCATCCAAATACAAACGTTTTAGCTTTTTCAGGATCTTAATCATAGGGATAAAAAAGAGAACTTAGTTTATCCAGGTGTTGACAATGTTGGTAATCACATACCAGATATGCCAGACTTAACTGGTATTGTTTAGATGCATAAACTGAAAAGCAAGAAAAAACATTCCTTTAAAGTGAGAGGATAGTAGAATAGTTAAGCTTTCTTACTTTGAATGCTTTTGGACCTATACCAGGAGACGTAATATTATTTTTACTCAAATCAATCCATTCCAAATTAGGTATCCCGTTGAATGCTTCATCTGAGATAGTAGTGATACTATTTCCTAGGACAGAATCCAAGAAAAAAGTTTGAGTTACAAAATAGAATTTGCATCTGAGTTTGTGTAGTATTGTACATGGAAAATATGTTGCAAAAATAGTTCTATTGTGTAGAATAATTGTGTGTAGATGTATTCATATTTGTATTTAAACACTGGTAAGCAAATCTAACATTTTAAATTTGTTGTTTTCAAGGCTTAGCTGTGAAATTCATTCTCATACTTCTCTATGATAAGGAACAACAAAGTGTTACACTACTGTTGACTGCATTTGAGGATGGCTGATGTCGTGAAAGTCATGCAAAGTAGACCCATTAATTACCTGTAAGGTCTAAACTTGTGAGATCTGGATCTGAGATTGGTGGTATTTGTGTAAGTTTGGCATTAATGCAGCTTACTGTGGTGCCTGAGGTGGAACATCCAGATGGCAAAGGAGGAGCTTCTATGGGTGGACCAGGAATTGGGAAACGAGATGGATTTTGGAAAGGACCATCATCTTCATCACTTTCATGGTGCAGTTCTCCTTCTGCAGGTCTGTTTCTCCTGTCAGGCTTCTTTCCTCTGCGATGGCCTTTGTGCTTCTGGCGATTTCTTTTGCCTTTCCTTTTCCTTCTCTTTTCATCCTTTTTCAGACCCTCTTTAATCTCTATCACTTCTATTCCAAGCACTTCATCCTTTTCATTTTGAGTTCGTGCTGATGGCAAGACATTGGCGTTGTCAAGGTCCTTAGGTTCTGGAGAGTCACCAGACAACTCACTTATGTCATCCAGTGGAATAATACTTGAGTCCAAAGAGGAGCCTGACCAGAGGCAAAGAGAACAAAACAAAACAACAGAAAAGAGTCTGATAAGAAACTGAAATTTTAGCAAACATTGTTCCTCTCATATAGAAAAATGTAATGACTACAGAATAGTATTCCTCTTAGAATAGGGTTTGCATTCTTCTGTATAGATAAAAGAGGGAGCTAGACCAAAACATAAGAACCTGGGGGGAACTAACAGGGGGTTGGAATAGGTAATAAGATTCCATTCAGTTGGATGTTTTGGGGGCATAGTAGTAAGGTGGGGTTTAGTTGGCTAAGGTGTAATGGGTGGGCACTAGAGGTTATAAAATTGGAGAGATTGTTATGAATTTCCTCTTTGGATCGTCGGGCACCGAGAGTAAAGCTGTTCTCTCCCTTCGCTGCGAGTCCTGTCTCACTTCTTATCTCAGCCGGGCCGAAGGCCTAACGGCAACAGTGGGAGGAGAGAAGGTGCCCTACTACACCTGGGGAAGTGGCTGGAGAAGTCTGTGTAGGTTCCTTTTGAAAGAATGAAAATATGGTCTTAGACTGAGACCATTCTTTACTGAGAAATGGTTGAGCCAGTCCTACAGAACAGTTTGTACACAAGTGCGATTTATGGCAACTTCAGAAAAAATGTGGGAAAATTAATATAACCTTCATTATCTTCCTTTCTGACCTAATCTAAATTAGTTTTTTGTGTTGATGTCTAAAGAGGGAGAATAATATATGTCTGGGAGTGGGAGGTAATTTAGATAAAATTCACAAAGGTTAAGTAATGCTTGTTCTCCTGAAGGGACTGTCAGGTGAGGAGTGGCTGCAGGTGGGGATCTCACCAGGGAAATGCATAAACTCTGTTGCCAAAATGCAGTTTTTACTCACGTAACAGGGCAATTCAAATAGAAAGAGTTTCATTGCTTCAATCAACTTGACTTCTAGTTCTACAGTTAATTCTTGTGGTGTCTCATCTTGGAGTATTTCAGAGTCACATGCACACACACAAGGCTAAGTAATATTTTTATGGTAAGAGCAGGTTGAGTTCAGTACTTTGCAAACTTAGAGTTATGGGAGTGGAGGAAGGAAATCACATTTCATTTTCATCTCCTCCATTGCTTTTCTTTCTAAAGGTACTGATTTTATTTAATTTTTTGTGAAGAAGCAAGATCATAGTTCTGTTGCTCCTCTTGAGTTGACTTTCTTATCTTGATTTATATCAAATAGCTGCATGTTATTTCTTCGTACATTCACAAAGTTTTGTAAAGGTAAGAGGGGAGAAGCAGAAAAGGGAAAATAGTTTAAAAAAAGAGCTATGATTATCTTTACTATTGCATACTTAATATCTGTTATTTAAATGTTCTATCAAACTCATCCAACAGCCAGTGTACTCAGAAAAACTGGAGTAGAAATTATGAAGACCTGCTCTTACCACGTAACTCAGGATTATATGTACCTTGTAACACTTTTAAAATAGTACAAAGCCAGTGTCACCATACCAGTGTCAGAACAAACTGGGCAGCATTCCCCTGCAGGTATGACGGTGTGGGGGCATTTCAAGGGGTGGCACATGGTCGTGTCACATATCACCTGTCCCTGTGAGCAGAGACAGGTGACGCAGGGCTTGGGAGACCACACGGCTTTGTCGTACATTATCATCCCGTTGGCTGTGCACTGCCCCTTCTTTCCTGAGGACAGAACACAGAGAAGTGGGGTTAAATAGTTTAATCTGAAAGAAAACCAATAGTGTTAATTTAAAACTTTGGAAAAAAGCTCCGCTGCTGAGGGACTGTTGCAAGGCAGCTTCTCTTTCCTCTCCATCCTTAGCAAAATGCACAGATCTCAGTGGTGGTTGTGCATAGAAACAATTGAGAAAGAAGCAAGTTTTCTTCGTCACCATGGGACTTTTTCCAGGCCTTTTTTCCAGGCCTCCTTCTGTTTCTCTCTTTTGCACTAGAGATTTCATATCTTACACATCAAATGAAAAAGTTCTGTTAAGGCTCTGTGGAACCAGGAGCATGAAGAATTTAATTTATAGTGACCGTTCATAGGAAATTAACAAGTTTTTACAACAAGTAATTAGAACAATTTGTGCTAATAAATACTCTGTCTCTAAAGTTTCTGGACATGAATCTACAAAAAAACTTTGAGATTTCCCCAATGTATCAGTTGAAATTCTTGGAAACAAGTGTAGAGATTTATTTTGTAAGCTCTACTCAGAGATCCAGTAGACAAGTTTTTTGGAGAGCGTAGACTTAAGAAGGAAATGAATCCAAGTGCCTTCCCTTCCAGTGATGGATTTTACTTCAGGAAAAGTTTACCTGGGCAGTTCTCATCCAGATTCTGGGATAAACATTACACTTTAACATGATGCTTCTCTTTTTGGTCTTTGCAGAGAAGGAAAGCCAACACTGAAGATTCTTCATCCCATGTGTTTGTGAGGGTACCTCTGGAATATAGTGAGAAGCAGAACTCTACATACCAATTAACCTGAGAATGCATTGCTGAAGTGTTGTTTCAAGCTGAAAACCCACTTCTAAATTACTTTGTACTTCCTTGCATTTAAAGAAAAAGAAATCTCCTTTTCTCCTGTTCAGTTTGACTTCTTCTTTCAGATGAAGGTAGTCTGATACAGGAGAAAAATCTCATCTCAATTTGCATACCAAGAGATTTTCTTTTGTAATACACAAATTGTTTTTGGAGGGATTGTTTGCAGGGTTTGTTTTCCCACATTCCACCCTGATCCAGGCCTGGTTGTTCAGTTTTAAGAAGAGTATTAAGGAGAGCCTCTAAATATTCTTGCAAGACTATTGTAGATATTTGATTTGAAGTGTCTGTGAAATTAATATTTGTCTCAAAATGAGGGATTCTGCAAAGTTCTTCAAGGCAGTCCTACTGTCAACTTCATAGCAAAGGCTTGCCTTTGACCTTGTTTTTAAAGACCGTTGTCTTTAAAATTTAGTTGTCTTTAACAGGATATGAACCTGTTTCTAGAGTAAAAATTAATTCTCAGAATCATCCAGTTTGGATGATCTACTGAATTCTGGATATTTTAAAAAATGCTTTGATTTAAGTCACTGTTAGGATGGAAAAGGTGAGAAGTTAATGTTTTGAATAGTTGTATCTTGTTTTTTCAAAGGTCTGGGGAATCAATGCATCATTTCAGCCTCGTAAAGTTGTGCTCTACTCAACTCAAACCATGTTAACAAGAGGAGGAGTCAGCCCAAGCCAAGTGTTAGTTGGCTCTAACTCTCTTGTCACTCTACCCAGGTATCTGTAATCCAGCTGTTCGCTTGATCCTGACTTCTGGGTTTTATGTGCTTGCAAGGAAGCCACAATATTTCTTTTAAATAATCTCCAAAGGAAACACAAAAAGAATGCTGCACTTTCTCATGTTAAACAATGAAATATCAGCTGTTCCAGAGGAGCATGGTCTGGCTTGAGAAGGAAATTCTGTGCTTCCTAAAATTCTTTATTTTGTTTTAGCTACTGGACTGTGTCTGAAGTTGGTGCAAATCTGCCTGAATAAGCATAAAGATATGAGTTGTCAGGCTTGGCCTCTGCAGGCTTCCTTATCAAATGGTCGAGTTTTCTGTGCACATGAGAGTTACTGAAAAGGCAGGAGCTGTGAGTGCTTAAGGGCAGAGGTCCCGTTTTGGAGCATTGCAGAACTGCTCTTTGGCTCTGCTGGATTCACATAACCCTTGTGGGACAGAACAAAAGCTGTGCTGAAATGCTCCTTGTATTTCCTGGCCCCTGAGTAACTTCAGCAGGGAGAAGTGTGGATCAAGAGATACCAGAAATAGTGCAACACTGAGCATCCAGTTCTGCTCTGCTTAATGGACAGGCTACAAAGGACAAACAACTGCAAATGCTCTTAAGTTTTGGTGAATTGTTTGGTTTAATTTAAATATTCACATGAGTTTTATCTGGAGGAAGGAGTTGTCACTGTTAAACCTCTATTTAACTGTTAATTTTCATCCTGCATAAATCTGTAAATTGTTGTGGGTTTTTTTCTTTTTAGGCTCCTAAGACAAAAACAAGTAGCTAGGAAAATGGACATGAAGTTTGGGATTGCATGTTCTTCTGTTCTGGAGCATGATTAATAATAGTGTCCTATTATTTAATAGACTCTGTTATTTCCAAATCTGACATTAACTTGAAAAAATTTTGAACTTTAAAAACTAGACTAAAAAATACCTTGTGGTTCAAGTCTTTGGCAGTTGAGCACAGGACTTTTAACCTTTGGAAATATGGTGTAAATTCAGTGTGAAGTTCCAAATAAAATGAGTTCAGTGGTTTTAGCTCAGCTTTTGGATGCAATTCCAGATAGAAAGAAACAAGTGGGGTAGGGAGGGGGAAGAACTGTGCATTATTTCAGCATGACTGATGGTCCTGACAGAGAAACTGGAATATCTTACATGAAGTGCGTGCTACTTATGTGGTATTTTCCTCTGTTTAATTTTAAAAATATTTTTAAATTAGAGGTTTGACGTTAGTAATATGTATAATATTGTAATACACACTGGAAATGCCATAGTCAGGAGTTTTGCTAGTTGTCCCATTAAAACCTCTTACTTAAAAATATTTGGTTTGAAATGGTTCAGCCTTTCTGAAAGTAAGGACCACAACAAATAATAATTGTTAAGAAAATATGTCTTAAATATGTTTGGCCTTTTGAGGCCTGTTGACCTGGACGTGTCTCTTGTGTGACACAGTCAAAGGCTTGACTTGGTGCTTATGAAATAGATTATTATCATTTTATGTAGAATAGTGGTAATCAGGACATTCTTTTTTCTTCTTGTAAAATTCATTAAATAACATATGATGATTTCATTTAGTATGGGATCTCTTGGTGCTGGAATGGAAGTATCTATATAGGTCTTTATATTTATTATCTATAGGGTGGACACAACCTTGTATTGATTCCTCACAACACCCCATTGTCTTTGCTTCAGCCCTCAAACCTCTTTCTCTGAAGAGAAATGAAACATTACAACATCTCAACAGTTTTCAGCTGGTTAATAACTGCGGTTTCAGAATTGAAAAGTACTGATAATGGTGTTCTGAAGCTCTTATTTTTGGAATGGATACTGATTTTTAGACCTGTATGAATCTTAATTTCCTGCTTTGTGAGTCATAATTTCCATTTGTGACATTGAACAGAAAAACACAACATCCTAGAGGAAGAGTTCTCTCTTTCTGTACAGTACTAAGGACCAGAATCTCTGTCTAGTCTTGTATTCTTTAAGGAGATTTAGAGAGGCCTGGTACAATTTCCCAGGCAGCTTTCAGTAAAGATCAATGAAATTACTCTTTTTGGTTGTTTGGTTCTTAAGACATCAAATCCTCTTCACTACCTCTCCTTCCAAAACCATAAAATACGTATTAGTACAGCAAAGTGAAAATTCTAGATCACCAGAAAGGCCAGTTTTATAGGAATCAGATATTCAATAGACCTTCTATTGAATAAACCTGGATTCTCAGTATAGATGGAGCATAAGAATGAACTTGTGCTGAATGAGTGGAGTTTTCCTCTGTTAACTCAGGTTGTAATGAAAGTGTCATATTGCAACTATTGCTGTGGGTTATTCATTTATTTATAAAATAAATAATTATTTTTGAAATATTGCATGTAGACATAGTTTAAATCCCACTTTTCAAATTACAACTCCAAAAAATAAAAATTAAAGACCTTAAATTTGTTTTAATTAACACTGGTGTTATTGATATTAGGGCTTCAGTGAAATGTTAATTGACTTGGGAGATTTATTGATCAAGAAATCCTTCAAAGTGGCCCTTAAACTTGTCATACATTTGAAGTTATGAAAATATGCCAACAAATTTTTGATGAGTTAAGATCAAAATGTGAATGCAGAAATATTGCAGAAAATATTACTGTTACCTGGCAAAAGCCAACCACAAAATTACTGTGAAAGGCCACAAGCATGAGTGGCAAATAAATAAAGCTTTAATGAGTTCATACATTTCCTTTGAAGTCAGGATTACAATCAGCCCACCCTGAGCAGCAGAAGGGCTTCGTTCTTACCTGGCAGGACACTGTAACTCGACTCATGCTCCCCCAAACCTATGAGAGAGTCAAATACTCCCATAACACTGTCATCAATGTTAATGAGGGGGATTCCAGGCACAGCGGGATCTGGGAGCTCCATCCTCGGCTGCCTCGGGAGCCGGTGCCCCACTGAGGAGCCTCGGGGGTGCATCCTCCTCCTCTGCCTCCTGGGAAGTGCTCCGGCTTCATTTTGGCAAAAGTCAATGCACAGAGACACAAGCAGGAAATAACAGACTAACAATGTCCCCTGCATGGTCTTGTGTGTCCCAGAGAGTGTCCTGGAATGGAAAAAAAGAGGAAAATTAGAAACCCTCAGAGCTTTTAGGGCACTTCTCAAAGCAGGTGGACCAATATATGGTAGGAGGTCAATATAGCTGAGCTTCCTCTTGGAAAGAAACTGCCCTGTAAAGCCTTAAGTTAACAATTTAAATGTACTGGTTCTCTGCTCTTCCAGGTAATTGTTACATTCCAGTAGGTGCTGGTTTGGGGTTTGGGGTTGCATTTGGAGAGGAGGTTTGGATGTGCAGGACCACCAGGCATTTGCAGTTCAGTACCTGAGACTGCTTCCAGCAAGGCAGTTCTTGGGAGTTGTAACTTCTGAGTATGGGAATGGCAAAGTAACAATAAAATTTCCGGTTCATTTCTGATGTACTGTCCCCTTGATTTGGCATTTGTGTGTAAGGTATTTTTCACCACAGATAAAGTGATGTCTCTTTTCCTTCCATTTCTGGCCATCCTCTTCTCTAACAGCATCTGTCTGGATCTGCAGAGGAGACCTTTGGGAAGTGTGAGATCAATAGTGCTGTTTGTGACATCCCACATCTGCTTTTCTAGTCAAAGTTACTATTGAGCATAAGATTGATCTCTGATTGTGTTCTTCATTTACTTTTTAAGAAAATCAAAATAATTATGTATCTTGAGCCTTCTTATGCTTGTGACAGAAAAATTACATTTACTGTCACCAATAGGTGGCATTCCAAAACAGAGCACTCAGGATCCAGGAGTGTGCACAGGAAGCATATCCAGCGGGAGATTTGTTATACCAGTGTGGAAATAAGGCCCTGCATTGCAAGGTTATTAATGATTTGTAAAAGCTCTGTTGCACAATTCTTCCATAAAGGAATTGCTCTTGTCCCATGGCCTGTTTTAACTGAGACAGAAAACACTCATGTTTTTGTGATGGTGAGAATTAGTGAAGAGCTTGAGGCTGAGAGCACTTAATTTTTGTGGCCAAGACAAGGCTTAGAGCATGGCCATGGTTTTTCTCTAAGGAAGTTTTGAGGGGATTAAAAAAGGCTTTTTCTTAATGTTCCTCAGTCTGGATTTATATGTCAGGTTTTTGGTACAAGTTGCCTGACTGTTCTTTAACATAAAACACCTGGTTAATTGCATGGTTTTATGCTTTCCACAGCATAGTTCTCTCTCTTTTTTTTTATTCTCATGATTTAAAATGGGAAATTGGCAGTAAATACACTTAAGACAATATGCATTTTACTTCTTTTTAATATTGTAGTTTCTGTGTTCGACCTTTTTAATTTTAAAATGTTATGACAAATTTAGATATTAATTTGTAGAATGTGAAGTTTATGTTTTTATTTCCATATAAAGGGAATTTGAGATTCAAGTTTCTCACGCAAATCCTCACAGTGTCTCATGTAATGGCAGGGTTCTGAAGTTAATCCACTCTTTAGTTTAGTGCTTTCTACCCATCAGAAACCAGTTATTCCAAAGTGCTGTGTGGATTTTAACCTGGTCTTTTTTTGACAGAAATCACTGTTAACATATCAAACAGATGCAGAAGCTTGAGCTCTGCATTGAAAATGCCTGATTCTGATCAGAAAGGGCTCATTTCTGAGCACCTCAGGACAAATGACCTCATGCTTTGGTTTCTGACTTTCTTGCCTGGTAATGACTGGCTATAAAATTACAGAGTAAACCTCTGTTCCACAGCTTTGACTGAAACACACAAAGAGCCCTTGGGGAAAAGGGAATGTACAAAGAAAAGCCTTGGACATGTATGTTCATTCTGTCGAGTTTGACATCTTAATTATGGGCACATTTTTCTAGTATATGTTATAATAACACTGTATCTGTGCAGTTACAGTGCTGCTACATTACATTTGGGCTTTTTTAACATTTAACCATTTCTTCCTGTGACCAGAGGCATGACTGAAATACTTTTCCATTCTCCATGTGTTTTTAAAAGTCAGGAATAGTATAGGGTAAATTAGATTACATTTACTGTACAAAAGATGTTTTGCTGTGAACTTCAATAAAGAGTAAGATTCTATAGTAAATCAAATTAAAGTGAAACTTGTTTTTGTAAAATACTTTATAAATCAAATAAAAGAAACTCAAAACCAAAACAACGGAAAACGCACACTGCAGCCCCCAAATAATATGTCTTTATAAAGGAATCCTGTTCATACATGTGAGTTTATATGCTGTATTTTCACACCAATTTAACTTTTCAGTACTGAAAGCTTAATATTGCTGTTTTCATCCAAATGGGGTTCTTTGCATGCAAAATACTGAGCTACTGAAGCTTTTCCCTTGGCTTTTTTACCAAGTGCTCTCTCAAAATTTAAGTTCAAAATTGTGAAAGGCCTTAAGGGCACTGGGCCTTTCCTGCCCATGACTGGGATCCTCAGATATCCACCAGGAAGTTACATTTAATATAGGCCCAGACAACTTTTATTTTGGAGAAAATTCAGACTTTTCAACTTAGGAGTTTTGTAATGAATGATTACATAGTAAAATGAAATTATAGATAGCTAATATAAAGAAATATGTTTGTGTTGCCAGATACTTCATATGTATATGTACTTCACATGTCTGCATTTCTATACCCTTTTTAATTTTACTCATAAATGTTTAGATCAGGCGCAATATGTGAAAGCATCTTTATTACCTTCACTTTTACCATGCAATATATTCAGTAGTTTGTAGCTTTCAAAATGTTTTTCCGTAGTTAGTTCAGTATCTGTCTACTGAGAATAGTTCTTTTTAAAGGACAGACATTTTAGAAATACCAGAGAATCAGAATTTATTAAATAATCCATTTTTATCTATTCAGTCTAAATTCAAGCAGGTTTCTAACACTTCAGCCTTATTTCTCATGGCACACAGGGGTTAAAGTGCTTTACCAAGATTTTTTCACATATTCTTTAAATTTATTGCATAGAAATGAGTTACATTTAGCCAAAAAACTAATTGCACTTTCCGTTAGTTTAAGTTTTGCGTGGCAAACACTAACACAGAACAAAAAGCAGCTCAACGGGTATTGCACACTTTATCTAGAAAAGCATTCATGTCTATTACTGCTAAATATAACTCACATTATTTCATACATATTTGCAAAGTTAACATGAAGTTCAAGCCATTCAACACCATGCTTTAAGCAGTAATTTAAAATGTAAAACATTTTACCTTGTAATCTAACCTAACAGCAGATTCTGCTTGCTGTCATTTAGTCTCCCGTTGCAAATGAAACAGAATCACAGTGATATCTTTAAAACAAACAGAGAAACAGTAGGGATTGTTGAAACATGTGAGATGATTCCTTAGTTGGGTCTGGAATAGCTTCTTTCCCTGGGGACAGTTGGCTGCTCAGTTCTTGTGCAGAGCAGCAGCTCGTGCTGGTGCTCAGAGCACTGAAGCCTCACTCAGGGCAGGGGAAAAGCAGCACAATGTGTTCGGTCCGGAGGCTGACAAGGCACAGCTGGAAATCCCCTGCCAGCACTTACAGTCGCACAAGGAACAGGAAAATAGAGTGTTTTCAAAAGAAAAAAAAAATGGGGATTTTATTCTGCTCTGGTTTATGTATTTAGAAATTTCGCTTCCCGGTGGCGTAATTTATTGTATGTTTATTTAAAATAATAGGATATAACACATTTCGGCAAACGTAGCCTTAATATAAAAACGTCTGTTAAAATTAGAACTTTTTTCGTCAATTTCTATTTTCTTAATCCACTCCTGCCCTTGAAGCATGTAATCTATAAGCAGCAAACCTTTTTGTTGAAGTTTTAGCATGGAAAATGCTTCTTTTGTCCACTTACAGTGATGATTTCACCATAAGTTGCAGCTTATGCACGGAAAATAAAACAACCAAAGCACTTTCCCTTCATTTTTTTTCTTTGTAAGGCTAATTACATCCTGAAACATGATCCTGAAGCACAGCTCTGCAGAAGCTGCAGGGAAGTTAGGAATCCAAATAGGAGAAGAGAGCATGAGGGAAGGGAGGGAATAATGGTACGTTACCACAAGTCCTTTGTGTGCCAGCAGAGCCTCTTCCTGCAGCCCCAGATTTCGTGTCTGCACAGTGTCCGGGTGGGATGAGTGGGGTGGTGAGTCTGCTGAGCTTTAGAAATGATAAATTTACCTGGTAGACAGAGTTGTCTGTGTCGTCTTGACATTAAAAATTTGTCGTTTGCTTGAACTCACACTCTGAGGAATATTTAGACAGATAGTCATGGAATGGTGTAACCATTGAGTTAACCATAATTGTTGGCCCTTATGTGGTGGAAAGATACTGGGAGAACACATTGTCCCTTAAAATAGTCATTCAGTTCCTACTGTGCTCTGTGGTGCAGAGGCAAAAGAAGAAATATTAAACTTTTGTAGTTTACCTAGAGCTGTTTAAAGGAATGGAGACAGTCACACTTAACAAATGGATTTAACATCAAAAATGAGAGAGCACAGGTCAGGACCTGTGCTGAGAGCTTTGATCTGTTAAAGGTGAGTTGAACAGTTCTTGCACAACTGGAGAAAAGAACAGCAAATTAGATCATCAACTCAGGGTTATGAATGTCAGGTAAAAGACTTTATGTGTTTTAAGGTGTTACTGAATCTACACCTCTCTTATGACAACTAGTTGAGAGAGTTGGGGCTGTTCAGCCTAGACAAAGGGAAGAGAAGGATCTGGGGACACCTTAAAGCCCCTTCCAGTGCCTAAAGGAAGCCTACAAGAAGGCTGGAGAGAGACTTTGAACGAGGGCTTGAGGTGGTAGGAGGAGAGAATGACCTTACACTGAAGGAGGGCAGGCTTAGATTAGATATTAGGAGGAAATTTGTCCCTGTCAGGGTAGGGAGGCCCTAGCACAGGTTGCCCACAGAAGCTGCGGCTGCCACATCCCTGGAAATATTCAAGGCCAGGCTGGATGAGGCTCTGAGCAACCTGAGACAGTGGAAGGTGTCCCTGCCCATGGCAGGGGGTAGAATGAGATGATCTTCCAAGCCAAACCATTCTGGGATTCAATGAATCAGTAAAAGTCCTGGAGGCATGATAACTCTGGTGGTGCCCATGTTTAGCCTTCCTTTTGGTTAGATGTATGTAAGTTTAGTAATTAAATATTGTTGTTATTTACATTAGAATCTTCCATAGAAACTTGCCTG
>VYZS01048299.1:7543-20728 GCA_013400695.1 Neodrepanis coruscans
CAAATGTGTGTGTGAGCAAGGAGTCGAGAGGGGCACCCATGGGCCATCTGGAGCTGCCTGCTGTGAAGGGACAGTCTTGGGTGGTGGATAAGCGGCCCCCTGAGTGGAGTGAGAATGCTCAGGCAATGGCTTCTCCTTTAACACAACCATATATGAAGAGACTACAGAGAGATTAACATTTTTTGTTTAAAATTGTTCTCAGGCAACATTAGACATCGGGTTTGTAATATGGAGATTTTCCTCCATAAAATTAAAAAAAATATTAGCTTCTGATTTGAGTAAATCCAGATATTTTATCAAGTAAACATACAAACTCAAGAGGCATTNTAATATTCTGTGGTTCTGTCACAAATAAGCAAGTTTTGAGTAGAATGATTTACAGAGAGTTATATTACTGTGTGATTTAATATTATGCTTGCTTTGCTTTACTTGCTTAGCATGAACAGCTGGATTTGCTGAAGCCTTAGGGCATGAGCTCTGATATTACACCTAGATATGTTTTTGGTTGGAATGGAATTAGGTTTCTTAGCAATTTTCCTAGTAGCTGGTAGAGTGCTGCTTTTTGGCNCAGGCTGTCAGACATGTAGCAATATAATACCCCATCCCATAAGACAGCAATACTGGACAAAAGGGAGAAAACCTTCATTCCTTTGGCTAAGACCATCTCAGGATTTCACACTGACAAGGCAGATATATCTTGGTTTTTTTCCACAGACACGCCAAATGTCAAAAGATTGTATGTTGACTGGATAAGTAGCCAATGCATTAACTAAGGAACAAAGGTATTCCAACCCTGACCGCAATGCATGTGGCTAGACAATTTCAATATAGCATTTAAAATCAAGATACAACTCAGAAACCTTGTTGTCCTCTGCCAATTTATTTACAGAAGAAATAGCTTCACAAGCAGAATTCATAAAAGAATTAAAGTGTTCACATGAAGAATAGTTCCATTTATCAATTGCAGTGAGAGCCCATTGACTTGCTAGTAACAGAAATCCATGGGCTGTGCAGACTGACTTTACATATATAAAATCAGGAAGTGCATCAGGTAAGGAAGTTAATTTTAAGTCATTTGGCATACAAGTGGACACTGTATTTACAACAAAATACTTGTACAGCACTGGGTAACCCTTACACAATCTTTTCATTTCAAAAGCACACTTATACACAAAGAAAAATACCTTACCATGAAATGGAAGCATAATAATGAGCAACTGAGCAACAAGTGGACTAAAACCAATTTTGAGATGCATTTCAAAATCTAAAAGAAAAAATGCACTTTTAGTATTTTATGTGGAATTTATTAGTCTTGTATTGGGAACTGGCATCTCATCATGGCCACATAACTATTCAGCAATTAGGAAGTTAACACACAGCTTAATATAGACTGCTATTAGCCAAAATCTGATGCTACTAAAATAAATCCTATGTTTAATCCCAGCAGTGGGTTAAACACAACTGAAATATGTCTGCAACAGCTGCCTTCCATGAGGGATAAACACAACAAATGTTTGTGTAAACAACCCCAAAGCATTCAGCTATCTCAAACACTACATTAAGCAATTCTCCTAAAACTTGAGCAAATGCTTCTACTGACAAGCAAAACACAACACACCTCTGGGTCGAGAGGCTTTACCACTTTTTGTTTTCTAAAGGCTTGTGTATACGTCAAAGGCAGTCTGTTAGGCTAGAGATAGAGACAAATAGGGGATGAATACACAAAAGTAGACTAATGGAGTCCTGAAAATATGCTTTTAATACCTTCTGGATGTTTGCTTGAAAACATTTGGAATCTATAATCAAAGAAACCATCATTTCTATTATTTTCTGGTGCTTCAAGAAAAATAATTTTTTGCATATTAAAAAAGAGAAGCATCTCACTGTATCAACAGTTTGCCAATGAAAATAATGCAAAGAGTCCAAATACTTGCTAAAAATGCATACCATTGACTGAAATTGACTTTTCTCGAAGAAATGAGACTGGAGTAATCCCTCAGCTAAGAATTCACTGAAATTAGTGGCATGTCAGTGTTTTAGACCAAAAAAAAAAAAAGGCTAAAAAGATATAAAAAGTAAAATGTAAAATTTTCATAGAATTGCTGTCTTGCATCTTTGGCGGAAGATAGAAACAAAAACTGGATTATAACATCCCCCCCCAAAAAAAAAATAAAAAAATGGGCAGACCATATTTTGAAAAGTTGGGAAAAGAGACAGTAGTTGCTCTTCTGACAAATACCAGCTACTTTGGCATAGATAAAAACTCAAAGCATCTCAGTTTAGGAGAAACACATGGAGTATAGGCCACAGATTTTATCTTCTGTCCCTAATATTTAAGGCAGTTACGGAAAGATGAAAAAAAGTACCTTCCAAATAATTGTTCCTTAGACCTAATTGCCTCATGTCTTCTGTACTTCGTTTAGTTATTAATCATAATATGCAATCTTTTGTAATAAGGAATCTATTACTTAAATAAGAAAAATATGTATCATCTATTGGAACAAGTTGTTCTTTCTTGCACCTTTAGAATACATGCTCCTTATAATACCAATTGTTCAGAACTCTTCTTACAGAGACCTTATGATTTTAAACAGCCCTTTTCAAATAACCTTTGTATACTGCCAGTTGGTTCTATGCTGAGATGATAACATAATGCCCCTTCCCGGTATTTGTCAAGGTGATCAGTCTCAACCTGAAATGATCTAACTAAGGGATAACAAGTCACCTAAGTCACTCTAGTAGCAGGCTGATACTTTTGTCAATTTGATAGTGACTGTTCCATAGCACATTGAAAATTATGGTTATAGCGTATCATTCAAAGGTCCTCTTGGAAAAGTGAAAAAATAAAGTTAAAAAATAAAATATGATAGATCAATGCACCTCTGTTAAACAGTTAAAAGATCTTTGACAGGGTCACCATCTGACAGTTATTTACTCAGTTAATCAAAGGATACCCTAATTCTTCAAAAACTTTAAGGCAATTACCTAACAATTACTTCAAGGAAAATTGTACTAGGGTATTCAACCTAGAGGGAGGGGGGAGGGCTCACAGTTTCTAACTGTCTTGAGTGTTTCTCTTCACAAAAAGCCAAGAAGAAGCTCACGCTGCTGGGGGGTCCTCAGATCGGCCGCAGGCTTCCTCTAATTACCCCGGCGTCTCTCCGGGAGCATCAGAGAGAGACCAGCACTATTTCCAGAGCGTCCTCATCCCAACACGGGCCCTGGGAAAGCTTAATTTGTCTGTTTTGTTGCACTTTATTTGTCGAGTTTTGTGTGTGTGCGCAAAATAAACTGTGATATTTGTGTGTTTTCTTCAATTTGGGGTTTGTCTGTGGCTTCTCTCGGACATCTCTTGTTAAAAAATCGCTAAATTTGTGGTAAAACTACGACACTCCTACGTTCCAGCCTGCACTTATTCATGGTCAATTTATATATTATTTTATTTCCACTGTAAATCTCTCAGGTTACACAGGATTTCCTCCTCACCGGGGTTTGTACTATCATGAATTCACGGAAAGCAATAGTACTCTCCCTCAGGCTCCATTTCTCAGGGTTAAATAAGCCACTGCACAACACAGTGCTCTGCAGAGACGCCTAAGCTGGTCTGGACAGCAAAAGCAGTTTAGCTCCATGAATACAGCATCCGCCTGGATCAATCTACCTTGTTTCTCACAGTAACTCCACATACTGTGCTGTGAAATGTATGCTCACACACGTGAAACCTTGTTCTGGTGCAAAAGTCTTTGCAGCTTGCACACCAATTTCATTGGCCTTCTCAGTGTTGATGGCACTTGGATTCCATCCTTCATGAAAACGCATACTCAGGGTTAGATGGTGAAAAGCTGCAGAGGTACCACATGATTCTCATCCAATTGTTTTCTTATCTCCTTATATACCACACAAAGATTTCTGATCACAGAATCACAGGATTGTTTGGATTGGAAGAGACTTTAAAGATCATCTAGTTACAACTGCCCTGCCATAGCCAGGGACATCTTCCACTAGACCAGATTGCTCTAAGCCCTATTCAACCTGGCCTTCAACATTTTCAGGGATGACAGACACAGCTTCTCTGAGCAATTTGCCAGTGTCTCACCATCCTCATAGTGAAGATCTTTTTCTTAATACCTAATCTAAATTTATTCTCTGTCAGTTTGAAGCCATTCTTCCTTGTTCTTTCACTACATACTCTTGTAAAAAGCCTCTCTCCATCTTTTTTGTTGGATCCCTTTAGGTACTGGAAGGTCTCAATTAGGTCACCCTGAAGCCTTCTCTTTTTCAGATTGAACAAGCCTAATTCTCTCAGCTTTTCCTCACAGGAGAGGTGTTCTATTCCTTTAATCCTCATGGTAGCAGTCCTCTGGACTCCCTCAAACAGATCCCTGGCTCTCCTCCACTGGGAACCCTAGACCTGATAGTAGGCGTCTCATGGGAGTGGAGGGGCTCAATCTCCTCCCTCAACTTGCCGGATGTGTTGCTTCTAATGCAGCCCAGTATACAGTGGGCTTTTTGGGCTGATATATGACAATACCTCAGTGATCATCTGGTACACAATGCTTTTCTTATTTCCAATCAGCTACCTCTTGGAACAGAATTTTGTTGTTACCCTGCAAGTCTGACTGTTCCGCTTGTTCTAGAAAATATCCCTGCATTTTACACTTCAGTCTTCAAAGCTATTCACACCTTTCTATATGCTAACCCACTACCACTGAATGTCAGCACTTCTCTACTTTCTGCCATTAGTGTATTTTGCCTGGGCATGTTATTTTCTGTTCCATAAACCAGTTCTTTAGGATCAGCATAACAGTCTCTTTATTCATCACTCTCTCATAGTTTTCTTTTCCCCTTAGTCTTTCTCTTCTCAGATCTGAGTTCCTGGACTAGTCCTCCTCCATTATTATTTTACTAATTATTTGACACATCAGGTATTTTACTGTTTTTATCCCATCAAAGAAAACTGCCAGACTAGTCTGGTATGATCTAAGCATGAACACACTCAACTCCTATTCTCTGCTCCATTATTACTATTGACTTCTGACAGATTTTTTTTCCTAAACTCTTAGATGCTTCTGAGATTAATGTTAATGGGCCTGCAGTTGCCAAGATTATTTCCTTTTACTGTATGTCACTTCTAATATATTATTTTCCAGTCGCATACTAGCACTTAGAATTGAAGGATTTGGTAAAAGCATTTGCTATGAGACCTGCAAGGTATCATGATAGAATTTTCAAATTACGGAATGGGACCTTTTTATCCCAAACTATGAATGCACTTATTCTTTGGATGGTCCTTCTACCTCAGTAGTCATAATTTTCACTCCATGCTACTGACTCTATTCACCATCTTGCCTTTATCCTAATGCTGACCTTTAACATCACTGTCTTCTCGGAAAATGTGAAGTCTGAACTTTTTTTTAACCAGAAATTTTACACTATTCTCTCTTAATTTTTATAACAACAAAAAAAGAAAAAAACGTTTAACTACAATTCCACCATACTGTCAACTGAACAAAATGTACACGGTGCATTCACTGATGCCAACTATAGACAATATGAGCTTCCTAATGATTAAAGAATTTGTTAAAATCTAAGTTCAGAATTAGCAGAGCTAAACTTGGCTTCATTACAGAAATCTACAGAGAAAACAATAAGTCTAAGTTGCCTTTTGTAGAAAAGTGAAAAAGGAAAGACCAGAAACCTGAAGAAATTCCCCATTAATCAGGTAAATAACAGACAACAGAGAAGTAGGTTGGCTGAAACATGAAATAAGAATTATGTATGAAGAATAACTAAGTGCAATACTGAGCAGGAGTAATTTTAGCTTGTGATGGCAGGTGCTGAAATGCTGCCATACGTTGGACTTTAAAATGAGGATACAGCACATGACACATGGAAACAAATCTTAACTTTACATTGCAACAAAACATGGAAGTACTAAATGTCTTCTTTGCTCCAGACCTTTCTAGCAAGGCCAGCTAGGTCAAATTCCACATCAAAGAGATGCGATGGGTAAGGCTGAAGCAAGGAAGATGTACTCTTAGTGGAAGAGGATCCAGTCTGAGAATACTTTAGCAAAGCGGACCATGGCACCTGAAGGGATGTACCCATGAATGCTGAGTGAGCAGGAAGATGTCGTTGCAACACTGCTTGTGATAATCTTTGACCAATCAGGGTGACTAGGATAAGTATCCAAAGACTGGAGGAAAGCAAGTATCACCTGCATCTTCAAGAAGCGTAAGCACGAGGACCCAAGCACCTATAGGTTGTTCAGCCTCACCTACTTCTATGGGGAAGTAACAGAGCAGCTCACTGTGGAAACCATATGCAGCCATATTAAGGATGAGAAAATCACCAGGAGTAGCCAGTATGGCTTCACTTACAGAAAGCCATGCTTCATCAGCTTGATAAAATTTTAAGATGACATGACTAGCCTGGTAGATGAGAGGAGAGCAGTGGATATTATCTTTCTTGACTTCAGTAAGGTGTTTGTCTCTCATAAGATACTCATAGACAACCTGTTGACTTGTGAACTGAATATGAAGGCGATGAGATTGATTGAAAACTGGTTTGAACTTCTTTGAAAAGTGTTGTATTAAACTGGTTAATGTGACAAGCCTTCAGAGCCACTGAACTGAAAGTACAGTGAAACAAGTGAATTCAAGAAACTGTGATGAAACAATATTCCTTCAAGAAAAAAAAAAATAATATGACCTCTTTCCTTGCATTTTATGGCAAACCATATCACATAATGTATTCTTTTTCCGAGAATATGCAACACCCAACGAGGAGGACAGGAAGGTTTTTCTGTTGAAATCCATAGATAACTGATTTTACATGTTCCACTCAACATAAATCTGCATTAATGTTCTGTCCAAATTTTTCAGCCTGAAAGCATTAGATATTGAAAAAAATATTTCACAAAGACCTAAGTGTACTTGATGCAATTTCAGCTATACAGCTTGATCAAAAATGCTAGAAAATGGGAACTTTCAGCATGAATACTGTAAATGTTAAAACCCCAAAGTAAAATAAAGGGTAAAATAAAATAATAAAGGAATAAATCACAATTTACAGTTTTAAGAAGTGAAAAATGTTTTCACAGAGAGAGAATATATCACAGGATCACAGAAAGGGAGTTGGAAGGGACCCACCTCCAAGGATAATCGAGTCCAATTCTACACTAAGTAATAATCTTTCCCAATTGCAAGTGCTGAAAAGGCAGCATGTTACGATGGGTGAAGAAAAAGGAGAGAGAACAGCTTGCAGTGCTCTAGAGAAAGAGCTGTGGACCCCAGCAGATATAAAAGCATCAAGCATAAAATCAACAAGCATTTACCCTGGAAGGCTTGACACGTCTGCTCACAATAGCTTCACTTTCTCAGTCAAGCAGGAAGGACTCTGCCTCCTGTAGCTGAGAAACAGATCCTTCCCACTGGGAGAAACCTGCACAGCAAGGTTTCCTTGCTAGAATACTTTGCAGTGTGCCAGTCAGGAACATGTTAGTATGCTTATGCTGCATTTTTGCAGCTTCTGTAAATGTTTCACAGTATGAACTCACAACACTTTAGATGCTGACTTGTTCTAGAGAGAACTGCCTTTATACATATCATACAGAAATGGATCCTAACAGTGATAATTTAATTTTTTTTTCACATTAAAGACTTTTTTCTCCTTCATATATTTCATTATTTTAATAAATCAAAATATATTTGCTTGTTCCATGTAGGAAGAGATTGTATGCCTTTGGAGCTGGTTTATATGCATTTCTATTAAAAAAAAAAAAGAAAATAAAGAGCTCAACCACATGCTATCTATGATCATACTAATCCAATCCCAATAGAGGAATAGTATCAAAGGCATAATTTTAAGTGCTTTTCCTTTTGTTGGACTTAATTGCAATGAACAATAATGCAGGAAAATAAACACATTAAAACACTCATGTCCTCACTGAACTGCTCTCTTCTGCTTTGAATTTACTTTATATGGATAAAAAAAGGGGTTCCCTCCTTGATCACAGGGACACTGCTTAATAACAGTGTATATGAATCATACTTTTTGTTACTGCTTGGTAGGGCAGGACAGCACTGATGTAAGCCAAGTGTTCTTGTCTTTTTTGTTCTGATATTAAATGTCAGGACAAAAATACCAACAAAAGATGTACAAGAAATTGGAGATTCATGGACACTAACAAAAATTCTAAGTCACTGCTGTGGAGAAAGTAATAATATAACACACAGCATGTTTCAGAGCACAGAGAAAAAGGTTACATAAGAAGATTCAAAACATAGTATTTAACTGTGTCAAATGAAAAGTTCAATAATGAACTTTTCATTTCATATTTATTATGTAATAATATTGTTAAAATAAGAAGTTAAAGGTCATTTGTGAATTTTTTTGTGAATGCTGAATGACTTCATTGGTCACTAAATGGTTTAATTGAGGGAGGAGTGCTTTATAACTTACATCAGGGAAAAAACCCCATACATGTTGCTTTAGCTTATTTCTTCCTTCAGTTAAGTCAGTGAACATGCATATTACAAAATAAATTACCTTACAAATTGCAGCTCCATAGCCTTACTCTAAAATTTGCATGCATTCTGTATTTTAGAGATATTTTTGTGTTTATGAATTATTTGCTTAGACTGTTGATTCTGTATCACTGCAAACTGGCATTGTAAGAAACGTCCAACAGCTAACTAAAATAAAATCCCTTGAAATGCTGATATTGTGTTTACAACAATGATCCACAGGGCCTTTGTGTAAAGATGCTCACACTTTATTAAGCGGCAACAGCAGCAGAACTGGCAACAATTTTCATAGTGGTTAGACATTAGCAACCATGTTACTCATTCCCTTCCCCCATCTGAGCAGGATGGCAGCTGGTTTTACTCTTGGTTCAGTCCCTGCTCTCTTTGCTTCCCATTTTTAGGCTCAGTGACTTTTTACACTTGTTTGAGCCAGGTTGCAGGAATCTGGGGGTGCATGATCAGGAAAAGAGGGAGTGAGGCACCATGACCCAGAGCACAAAAGCACACAGCTGGCCAAAACAGGTCTGACACAAGCACCTACTGTGTTGACTCCTCTAATGCAGTTTCTTCTCTGCTCTAATCATGCTATACCTTACAAAGAATGTATAGAGTGATACTCACTGAGAATTTAGACTTGATTTTTCTTTTTTTTTTTTAATAAGTAAAAATCAGGCTTTCTGTAGGTCCTTCCCATTTAGGTTTAGGTATAGATTTAGAAAAATGTATCTGTCAGAGTACACTATAAAGAGAGTTTCGCTTAACGCCTCGATTTAAATCTGCAACAAAGATGCACATTGCCTTGTTACTCAGTATAGAACAGGAACTAGACCTTCGGAGTCCCACTGCAAGATTCATAGTAACAACACTTGTATTGAAATAACGCAAATAGAAGTTGAAAAACAGTCCTTGTAAAACCATTTAAAATATATCTACAGTCTTTTCCACACTCAAATACTCAGACAGAGTTCAGGGCTCTGAACGTGCTGATTGGCAGGTCCAAAACAAGCTCCTCTGACGGATGTTGATTTTCTACAGTTAGATATGTCTCGTATTGTTTTCTATCTAGATGCTCAGATCATACCTTGAACAGATGTGCTATAACACATGAATATGCTCTAGAGGCTCCTTAAGTGGGATCCATATATAGTTATGGGGGTCATGACAAAATCATTCAATGATGTGGCTTCTCACTTCCTACATTTCTGGACAGAGTTTTTCCTGAAGTTCAGGTGTAAGTTTCCTGCAATAAGTAAACACAAATTTGTCATGACCATTCACGAACTCTAAACTGAATTTAGGACTCTAGCCAGGTTCAGTGATATGTAACATTGGGCAAAAAAAAATTACTGCAAGAGAAACACTAACCTGCTAAACTCTGAAGCTTTATGCAAATAGGTATGGTCAATGCCTCATGCTGTATGGTCAATGCCCCAAGCCTGTCAGTGTTTAAGAGGCACTTGGACAACGCCCCTAAAAATATGTTGAACTATTGCTCAATCTTGAAGAAATCAAGCCATCGGACTTGATGATCATAATACGTCCCTTACAATCAGATACATTGTATTTTTTTCTAGTCTAAAAATAACCTGAAGATGAGACAGATAAAAGCACTCCCTAGAATCTAGATACTGGCTGGAGCAACATGCTCTCTTTCCAACTGCAAGCCTACAGATTTCCCCCTGCCCTAATCCCAACACAGGCAGGGTAGGGCAGACTTACCATAAACTGGGTTTAGGATGTAGTCAGGGTGCAGCCATGGTTAGTATTTAAAGCATGAAAAGAAGAGGTCTCCCATGGCTAATCAACTGTGAAGGGTAAACTGAGTGGTGCAACCCACACACTAGAGAGAAGGCATGCAACCTGCTCTACTGGAAGGTGTTCCTACCCACGGCAGGAGGGGTGAAAGTAAACAATCCTTACGGTCCTTCCAACCAAAACCATTCTATGAGTCTGTAATTCTAAAAAAAATTATTTATTTTCTTAAACAAGAAATAACTAAGATGTAATTACAGACACACAATGTCTTCTGGCTTCATTATACTTCACTAGCAAACCTCTGCCTAGAGATTAGTCCCCCTTTACTAGTCTGGGGATCATCTTGAGGGTTTTTTCTTTTCTTCTTCAGTTAAAACACAGTGGGTTAAGCAAAGACTCCAGCTAAACTGGTAATGCTAACCTGAGACATATTTACAGAATTAGTGGAATTAGCGTAAGCAGCTCAGAAAGCAGATACATTGAAAACGTAACCTTAACAGAAGGCTGGTGATGGTAAATGCTCATGATTCTCATCACTACCTCTGTTGGTAGACTGCATGCTGCCTACAGTCACATGAAAAACATAAAAGAAGTTTACATATGGAAAGAGAGATCTTCACAAGACTATGGGATCTGTCTTCATTTATTGGTTGGAAGAGCTATTATGAATATGAAGTCTGGTGTGAGATAAAAGAATATTTAACTGAATCAATTCAAGTTTTGGCAAAAGCTTTTAAAACAGACATTTGCTTAATACAAATCAAGCATTCTTCGACAAGGGCTAACAGGTAAGTTCCCTAGTTCCGCTATTATTTGTAACCTATGATATTACAGACACGTTTACTTATTTAAATGTGTGCGCCAATATTTGATTCAGATTCCTTCAAAATGCCAAAATACAGCCTAGAGAATGGTGAATTAGAGCGTAAGTCCTCTGACGAGTGGCTGAGGGAGCTGGGGTTGTTTTGTCTGGAGAGAAGGAGGCCCAAGGGTGAACTTATCACTCTCAACTACCCAAACGCAGGTTGTAGCCACGTGAGGCTCAGCCTCTCCTTCCAGACAACTAGAAACAGGTTGAGAGGATACAGGTTCAGGTTGGACATTACTTGGAATTTCTTCACAGAAATGGTGATTAAACATCAGAATGGGCTGTGCAGAGAGGTGGTGGAGTCATCATCCCTAAAGGTGTTTAAGGAAAGACCGGACACGGCACTTAGTGCCACAGTCTGGTTGACACAGTGGTATTTGATCAAACATTGGACTCAATGATCTCAGAGTTCTTTTCCAACATAATTGTGATTCCTTGAACTCAGCGATCAGTATCTTTTTTTTTTGTGATACAGACAGATTTACATGCTGTTTCATTTGTGCAAAAGGCTTCAAAATTACAGAGCAGCAGCAGATTTCCCTACCTAAAAAAAACCCAGAAAAAAATTCTTTGGAAAGACTGAACTTTTAACCCACAACAAATCAATGTGAATTAGTAAATTGCATGGGCTTTAACAACCAGTAAAGGTTGATTTAAGGTGATTCTGCTTGAAGATGCAAGTTTTTAGAGGTGAATAGTAAAATCACTGTGAGCATCCCAACCAATGTAGATTACTAAATACCATTAAATAATGCCTTAGTAGTCATAGTTTATGTTTTCTTTATAGATTCACCTCATCTGTAAGCACGTGGGGAAAGGAACTGGGTCACTAGTGCTCTGAGCAATAACTTAGATTAAAAACAGATAAAGAAGAGTGCATTAAATAAAGATAAGGATCCTAGAATTGTAACTACCCTAAAGCAATAGCATAGATTGGTATTTTAGTATACAAATATTATTGTAAAAATAAGTTCCAGAGTGTGATTCAAGTATTTATGAAATTCAGAAGTTGAGTCCTCCTGCCACAGACTTTGTTCAGGAGTACAGACTGAATCGCTTCTTCAAACTCAAACACAGAAACCTCCTTATCTAGGTAGAATTTGTGCTTTGCAGTTCTGTCAACATGAAAATGTACTACAGAGAAATTCTCAGAATCACAGAATATTGTGAGTTGGAAAGGACCCACAAGGATCATCAAGTCCAGCTCTTAAGTGAATGGCCCCTACAGGGATCAAACCCACAAGCTTGGTGTTGTTAGCACCATGCTCTGACCAACTGAGCTAATACCAGGGAGGACAAGGACAATAATAATTTGCAGTTTCATGGGACACATGTAGTTATTCCCAGAGTAGGCCATCCAACATTCTGGTGTAGATAGGGAGAGTACAGAGGCAGGGGATTGAATTCCATCCATCAAAAACTGCATATTATGTTGGAATAGGTTGATAAAGCAACCATGACGTTTTTCTGAAGATGATACATACATTCTAACCTTCTTTTAAAGTCCTCTCCTGAGATGAAACAATTCATTTCCTTGTCCTGATGATGATGATGATAATACAGATGTGGTAACTTAAGGCAAGTCTCATGCTAGATTTAAGGGCACAGTGGCATATTTATGTCCACTCTATTCAAGTCAGCTGTGTGAATATGTGTGGTGGTTTTACCACAAATTCAGTGATTTTGGAGCAGAGACTCTGAGAGAAGTCACAAACACACCCCAAAAATGAAGAGAACACACAAAAAAATCACAGTTTATTTTGCACAAACACCAAAACCCGACAAATAAAGTGCAAAACAGACAAATAAATAAATTTTTTCCAGGGCCCGCGTTTGGGGTAAGGACGCTCTGGCGATAGTGCTTGTCTCTCTCTCCCTCGGAGCCCGGCTGAGGGACTCCACGGTATTTAGAAGGGAGCGCGTGGTCTTGAGGGCCCCTTAGCCTTGAACCTCTGCCCGGTTTCGACTGAGGAGAACAACTCAAGAAGATTACAAAACCGCGCCCCTCCCCCCTTTCCTCCCTTTTAGCCCGAG
>VYZS01048304.1:0-17576 GCA_013400695.1 Neodrepanis coruscans
TAAGCAACCCCCTTACGGCATCACTTCCGTTTGAATATTTAGCATTTATTTATGAAATGCTTTTTCCTCCATTTTGTGATTGCGTTTCTGTTGCTGTGAAAGAACTTGGATCAGGCTAGGATGAAATGGTGTATTGCTGTGTTTCTTTCGGTACTTAGTCATCATAAAACAGACTTGCCTTTCTAATATGAGTCTCATGGTGGTGCTGCAAGTTATGGTTTAGGGTTGATTACATCTCACTTCATCTGCAGTCCACTGACACTCTGAAAAGGCCAGTAAGAAGAAGACAAGCTTGAACTTTGCTATCACACTCTGCATATCACCCAGTACTTTAGTCTAGGCCCCGATGTGTTTTTTAAATGGCGGGTAGGGCCTCAAATGCTGGCTTCACCTTAGTTTTACCTATGTCCTCACAAAGGTATGTGAGAACACTGAAGAGGAATCTGTGTGGATGTGTTCAGGGATTGTGACAATCCATTTACTGGTACTTCAATAGTAGCTAAGACCTAATTCCTTTTTTACTCTTCTAGTAGAAGTACAGGATTGTGTCAGGATAGAGTATATCCAGACTTAACGTTTCCACAGGCCAGGCCATATTGGTTATCACTGAGCTGCTGCAAACACCTCTAAGAGGTCTTTGCAAACAAGCAAAACATGCATTAATTATATAAGTCATTAGAGACCAGAGGAGCATAAACCATTCCCTAATTTCTGTACTAACTGATCCTAAGCATACTGAAGTCATGAAGGACTTTTTATTGATACTCAGATCTTGGGTATAGCTCAGCTATGGAAGATAGTAATGGTATTATGCTTTTGTGATGATGTCATATTATTACATAATATTGTAAACGTAATGTAATAGTAGTGAATTATGTTCTTGACTTTCAACCAAAGTATATATATAACAAACTACATCTAGTTCACCCTACTTTCTCTCATATCTGTACCCATGCCATAGGAGTAAAATTTTGCAGTTCTCTTTCAAAGCCTGATGGACATTTTTATTCCATAATACTTATCACTAACAAAGTGTAGGTGTTTTCTGCAGTGTAACCTTTGACAATTTTAAATATTATGCTTTCACATTTTTTGTTCTACTTTGTTACTTTCTCAATGTTCACAAAGTTCACTTACTTTACAGTATTTGATATACAGAACTTGTAAAATATTCCTCTTTTAAAATTCTTATTATATACAGATTTCTCTCCTCTCCCACATACACTCTCTTAATTTTCATCACTGCTGTCAAGCTTGTCAAAAAAACCCCAATCAATATGAACCAAGGATTCAGACTACAGATACGCTGTAGCAATATAGCAAGTCACAGTTTACACACATTTTCTTAGGTAGATTCCAGCCTTCTGGTTATCCTGTAACACTAAAGAGATTTCGATCTGCTTAACCACTATAAGGCATGTTAATATGCATTGTACTGCATGGTTATGGCACAGCACAACCATCTGCCTGACATAGTAAGGTAGATCACAGATTACTGTTGAAAAGGTAGGTATGCTACATAATGTACCCTAAAATCTTCATACATATTCAAACTGCTCATCAGTCCCACTAAAGGATATACAGGAGATGCTTTTCTTCCACTGCCTCAACTAGGAAGACCTAAATTTCTCTTTCCAATGCTGCAGGTCTCAGTAGAACAGAAAAAATAGATCATATTGCCCTTTCCTGCTGCTGCTGCAGCTGCTTTTAGAGGCAGAAGGCTGTGCAAAGCAAGGCAGGAAAAAGTGGATAGGAAAGAAGACAGAGAATGTTGTGCTGTGAAAGATGTAGGATGAACTTCATCTCTGGCTTAAACCTTTAACATCATCTTTTCTTCTTAGAACACAGTGCAACTGACTCCACAGGGAGTTTACTCCTGCACTGAATTTCTCCTCCACTCTCTGCTCAGCACCACAGTGTGTGACACATTTGAAGGAGAAGAGGGCTAGAACTTGCAGATATTTGGCTTAAACCAGAGGCAGGGAGTGGGGAGGGAGGGAGGAAGGAAGGGGTTCCACCATTAAAATAAAAGAGTTAGGGTTAGGGTTAAGCCTTTAACATCATCTTTTCTTCTTAGAACACAGTGCAACTGACTCCACAGGGAGTTTACTCCTGCACTGAATTTCTCCACTACTCTCTTCTCAGCCCCATAGTGTGTGGCACATTTGAAGGAGAAGAGGGCTAGAATTGGCAGATCCTTCCAGAATCTCAAATGCATCCATGTTCCAATTTCTGATAAATGAAAATGTAAAGTATCACTGCCCAGGCAGTGCAACCAACTTCTGACCCTGGAGGATACTAGCACAAGTAAAAAATAGGAACGATTCATTTTGATCAGCAGTGCATGAACAGCAGAACATGTTAAGTCTTAGGTTCTCAGTCAGTGAAGACACAGTTCAGGTACTGGTCACAAGTCATAGGCTTATGCTCAGTGTCCCCTGATGATACTCAGGCAGTGCTGCAGGTAAAGAAATTATATTGCTAAAAGCTACCACTGTTAATTCCTTCTTATAAAAGTTCATTAAAGTAACACCTTAATTAATCCTTTAATGAACTCCGTTGGATTTTTCGAATAGAACATGTATCTTCGGTAGGAATTTTTCTCTGATCCAGTACATGGTCAGGATCAGTTCGTATAATTAATTTCTTTTGTCCTAAAATGTTGTGCTTCATTTTAGTTTTTTTTGCTATCTCTATTATCATACATGCTGATTTAATTTTTGATGTGTGGATTTAAAGAAAAGAAATAACAGCTATGTAATTCAAATATTTTGAACTACATTGGTTTATTTGTCTTTGGGGGTCTTCACATAGTTTTAGTAAGTTTGGGGGTAAAAACTATATTCCTCAAATTTCACTAGAATTATGATATTGTAGAAAGTATTAGAGAACAGTAGACTCATTCCTGTTAAATGACTTAATTCAAATAATTTTTCAAGTATTTTTCAGTTCACAGAGCTGTGTTTATAGGACATAATTAGATAAATACATTTCTTCTGTGTGCTACAAAACCTTGAGATTATTTAATTTTTGCTCAACTGAAATGCAAAATTCTTTTCAGTGATTATTCAAGACTTAGATGCCACTTTCTTCTTACTCTTGCTGCATCTGCCATTCCTTTCTTCAGATAATTGATAGAACAGATGTAGTAAAATCATCTGTTCTTCAACAACACTGTTTTTCCTGCTTAGAATCAGAGAATATGGGTAACTTGTAACTGTTATTATTTTTTACCCATTACAACAGCAGCCCATTAGCAGCTGCTAAAAGGCAGCACATTAACTTACAGAGGGATAACTATCTTTAACCAATATTATGGATGAGGAGTAACTAATATGAAGATTGATGTATCATGTGCAACTTTTAGCAATGTCAACCTTTAGCATGTCAGGGGAAAAAAATGTAAAAAACCTATAGTCTTAGACTTCTGCCCTGAGGAAGCCATAAAAAAACCCCCACCTTACTCCAGCAGGGAAAACAAATGGACTGAGCCTTAGAAGTCGTCATGGAAAAAAATCAAACTGCTTTACTCAGAGGTGGAAACACCATACTTTTCAGTATAGTTCTTCCATGGAGACAGAGATGATAGAGATCTGTTGCAAATGATCCCTGGTCAAGGGTCCAAGTATGCTGGGGAACCTTTCTGCTTACCCATGGCTGTAAGTCAATCTGGTCTCCAGCTGACAGTTTATTAGCCTAATAACTAGAGAAAATATAAGTGCTTATGTATAACATTAATTTTTCCACTTAAGATTTATGAGCTTTTTCATGAAAAGGAGAAAAAATACTATAGGCTCATCTGAAAAGTCACTCATCCATTCTCAGAAGCATAATGGGCTTGTTTATTTGGATATTGTGGATTACTTAACTGCTATTTTTTTCTACATNAATGAAAACTAAATAGCAAATTTTTTTCATTTATGCTGTTGCACAAGTTCCTCTTTGCCAATAATTTACCAATTCGGTATATATATATATATATATATATAAATACATACATAAATATATATGCAGGTGCCCTATTCATATGGGCAGCCTTCCAGGTATAGTTAAACATGTTTACTACAGAGAAAACAAGGGAACAAATATCCACTAAATAAATATATTCTTTGAAATGAAACAGAGGAAATTCAGCCACTGACTATTCCAAGCAGTCAGGTTAAAGGGCTTATTTATGAAGCAACTTCACAAACATCTTATTAATGACATGTGCTAAGAGAGGGTTTTTTACTAATACTTGGACTAAAGTTTTTTCAACAGCTCAGTTTTTAAGCCCATACCACAACTGTGATGTGAATTACCAGTAATAACTCGTCACTACTTTAATGTGACTGCTTTTCTAAACAAAGCTTGTGAAGTCATGGTGGCATTGTGACAAGAGGCAAAGAAAGAGAATGTATATTTGATAAAAATCCAATTTTATTTAGATATTTCCTGGTCAAGTGAGGAGTCTAGCTAAGATGACAGACACTAAAAAAGCCCAGAAAAAGTACAAAGGAGATACAATCTCTATTTTTATTTCATTCCTTTTTTAGCCCAGATAACTATTTGAAGCTCTCAAATATATCATTTTAGATTGTATCTGGACAAAACCCTGAAATTTATAATTTAGTTTCCATTTCATTTGGCCACACACTTCATATGTGAAAGAATAATCATTTTGACTGTTATTAAACAGGAACAGTCTAAAAATGGTTTGCTTCATTCTCAAGTATTTCACAAAAGGCCTTACTTTCCTTTGTGTGGATTTACAAATATTGGGTTTATGACTGAGTCCAGTCTATTTAATGAGTTTATATGACCCATTGCTACTTATTAAAGTCCTGAAAAATGTAATGCTCTAGAACAATGTTACACATCGCAGTGAAAAAAAACCCCAAAACACCACATCTCAGAACTCTATTATTACTCGCAGAATCTGCTATAAGGATGCTACAATGCATTTATAAATAATGCATGAAATTGCCTCATTTGAACTATTTCCAGACTTCTCATGGTGTCAGAATCCACTAAGTCTCTCACTAAGTTCTTTTAGATCTTTCACACAAGGACAGTTTAATGCCTTAAGATGGAGTTTGCTTATTTGATGTATTTGGTGTTACGTGCCATTTTGGTTAAAGCATGAGACAGCAACATCTGAAATCCTAACATGAGCGTCATACAGCAATTGCAACATAGAGCTAAAGCCCTAGACAAATTATATGCTCATTGCTGATTCCGGTGCTCTCACCATCACAAAGCACAGCTACTCCTTTAAACTGTTCAATGGACTTTGCCATGAGACCTCATGACTTTCCCTTATAGGTCATGGCAAACTAGGGCTCGAGAAGCTAAATACTCTTTTTGCTCTGCCAGGTTAAACTGGTACATGGAGGCTTAAAGGTATGAGTGTGGTGTTTTTCTGATTTTTAAGTATTTGGCTTTTCAATTCAATAGTTCTTTCACATAATTCTCAATATAATTTAAAATTTACATTGCAGTAATACTCAGAGGAACCAAATGCCTTTGTAACCTCATTGTACTAAGCACTGTCTGAAAGCTTATGAATATACATTTCAGACCTGTAATCTTAGAGAAGTGACTAGGATATAGATTACATGAAGACCTTATTACGCTAAATGTATGCATTTACTTCCTAGGTACTTTCTTATTTTGCCTTTTGCTGAACATTGTTCCTCAGCACAAACTTTCAATTCAGTATCTGTGCAGAAGTTTCATTTTTCTAGTTTCCTGGGCTATCAAGATATATTATTTCTGGAACACTATCAATGCTTTTCAAGAGAAAAGTTTAAAACTAGGAGTCCTTTTTTCATTTTTTTAAGCAATTTATAGTGCAATTTGTATCCTCCAGAAAGATACATTCCTTAATAATATTCTTGATCTGGGTCAATTCTCCTCATACTGTAATGGCTAGTCAGTACTCTACCATTTCAAGAACAAATTCTTAGATCAAAATCCATTAACTCCAACCAATACTAACTCTGCTTCAACATCACCCACCATTAAGTTAAACCAAGTGATGCCACTGCCTTTGACAACAAAGGCAGCCTGATTTCCTCAGTCTGTCTCTAATCTACACTAATTTACACTTAAATGAACAGAAACTAAACATAGTTTAAACAAACAAACTAAATATAACAAGCAAAGGTTCTGCTGCTGCCTTTGTCCAAGCGAAAGTTAAACCTAGGAGAAATTCAAGTTCTGCTGCCTTGCACAGTCCTCTAGTGCACCTTTTCATTTGTGCAGCTTCAATGATGATGGTTTTCAGCTTCTTATTTTCTGGTTTGTGATACACTATTCTCACTTACAGGTTTCTGTTCTTGGAAAATTATGCTCTTAGAGATTTTTCTTCTCTAACAATAGTTTTGTCTTATCCCAAGTTCCACATCTTTATCTGACAAACTATAAAATTCATCACGAACAAAAGCTGAACTCAGCAACTTTCCCCTACAACTCTTTTCCACACTTCCTATTCTCTGTATCTAATGACAGGGTCACATTTTTCTTTAACAATCATATTGGTGAAAATCAGTTGGGGTCAAATCCAGCAAATGGATTCAGCATTGAATTGCATAGGAATTATCAGCTCTAAATGAGGCATGCTACAATAAAATAGTAGATATGGGCTGAGGACAAAGATTTAGGAGCTAAACTTTTCTGCCCATTTCACTAAGGCACAGAGCAGAGGCAGGGCTGAGAAGGAAGTGCTGGGAAGCTGCCTCATAGCTACAGCTCTCCTGGGCTGCCTGCAAGATACAGGGGATATGATCAGTCCTAGTTTACAAAATTCTGGCCTCTAGAAGGTGACAGACAGATGACCTCATGATGCCTGCTAGCCCACTTCTGTTTCGCTTAATTGCTACTTCATAATAGAATAATTCACATTGGAAGGGATATCAGGAGGTCATTTAATCCAACCTCCTGTTAACAGCTGAGTTAACTATGAGGTATGGCTGGTGGAGATGCACTTTGCATCCCTCCTCTTGCCCATCTGGAAGGTGGGGGACACTGGTCATTTTCCAGGCCTCAGAAACTGCCCCTGCACCACTAATCCTCTCATAGTGCCCCATGATCTTGCAACAATGCTTGAGAGTGTCCCTGCAGTGTTGAGGGCCAGCCCCAACAGCAGCCTTGGAGGTCCCCCTGTCTTGAGTTACTAAAGGCAACCTAAAGTCCAGCTTCAGTTCCTCTTGTTTGGTGTAATCTGCAAACTAAAGGATAAAGCACCCCAGTGCCTCCTCCAGATGTTCAATGGCACAGCCCCCACCACAGCCACTCCCTGTGGTACTGTGATTCCAGGTGCACTAAAATCCCTTCTCCATTCTTCTTGGAATCCCAGGGGTGGAGCCAGCCCCTCAGTTGTGGTGGCACAAATGGCTGAGGAGAAAGAAGAAGCAATTTTCCTTGCCTTGCTTACTCCTACATTGTTCACAGCTGGCTGCTGCCTTTGCCACAAGGCACCTGGGACCACTAGCTGAGCCTGGGGTTGTCAGGTGCTACATGTCTGGTCCTGCACAATGGGCACCAGCTTCCCCTCCTGTGGGACATATGTGTTGTGTTGCCAGCTAGATATAAGTGCTAGAAGTCTGTGAAAACTGAAAGAATCCTGGTAAATACAAGTAATGTAAAATAGATAGATAAGTAAGACAGACATCCATGATTTCAGCTATGAGGCTTTAGGAGAGCACACAGTCCACAGTCTTTAGCCTGAGGGCTCACATGTGCCCTGCTACTCTGAGTGAGAAATGCAACACACCAGACTGCATCAGTTTTCTACAGAGATGTTAGTTCATGTCCAGTTTCCCAGAAAATTTCACTCTTTCATTCCATGCAAGCACATTAGTCTAAGACGTTGTCTCCCCTGTCTCCCTAGTACTGTTGGAGTTTGTCAATTCAGGGTCTGAACTCAGATATGAGTAAAAAAATTGCAGAAATAAAAATTATCAGGCTGATTCATAAAAGAGGAGCACCTGAACTTTTACCCATCAGGTCAGAAATTCCATGTAACACTTATATAATCTTCCTTATCAAAATTTGTCCAAATTCTCTATAAATTTCCTTGGAAAATTTTGGCCTTGAATAGAAATTTCTAATGAAAATAATTTACTGCTGTAAATGCAACCCAGCATTTCTTCACTGATTCCCGATCAGGTTCTACAGCTTGAAATGTTTCATTAAGTTAATGGGTTAATCCCCACCCCAGCTCCATTACAGACTGAATTGCAAAGAGGAAATAGCTAGACTCATATGGCACTAGGCAGGTCACAGATCTAAGAACAAAGTTGTATGAGATCCAGAAACAAGGCAATAGCTGTTCCATAACTCCACTAAAGACATAGCTAATGCTATTTTACATTGAAGATAACTCACATCGTCATGGGAAGTACAGACACTAACTGACAAAAAAACACCCATACTTCTGGCTTGTATTCTTGTAGAGGCTGCTGCAGGTGTTGTCACTGGGTTTGATCCTTATAAGTGTATACAGAACAACAGGAACTCCTAAAAGGAACTCTTTCAAGATACCCTGTAGAAGTTGCAATGCAGGTCCAAATTTCAGCCTACCTGTCTGGGGCAAGTTTCAAAGGCTGTTTGTATTCCGGTTGAATTCACAGCACAGTAGCTGTGGTGCAAACACTAAGCAGCATGCAATATCTGCCTCAAAGACTTCACACTCTAGACTTCAAAAATTTAAATAACCCCCCCAAAATTTAAAGAGATCTTGAATAAATTAGGCTACTGTGAGAAGAATTTAGGACATCACTCTTTTTTAATAACAGAGACAGAAACATATCCCATGAGTGTGACTCAGTGGCTCCTACTCTGGCCACAGCATATGAAGAGGATTGTGCCTACAACACTCCTCTCTGTATAAAAGAATCATGTTTGTAAAGTTTAGTTAAAACAAATTGAAGTGCAAGTATTTTCTTTAAATTAATATTATTTAAAAGCCAATTGGTGATGTTAGTGATTGTTTTCCCCTTTAATTAACAATATATAATGCAACTATAACTACAATTGAATTATGAAGGCAAGAAGGTATTTTCTGAAAGCTCTTGACATTTTTTTCTCTTGCTTTTAGGGAATTAATCCCATTAGTATTAATGTTTATCTGCTTAAAATTCTGACATATCATTATGAGAACTGAATTCAAAGTTTAACTATTCTAAAAAATTGTAATATGTGTAAATTAAATATGTTCTACTAAATCTTAGAGACATTAGAATGGAAAAATGTATGGAATTTCAATGTGGTTGTGGCTGTGTTAGAGAAACTGGACTCTTTATCTTAAGAAAAATTGCATAAATGTAGATGATCAAATTTCTCAAATTACAAATAACTAGTATGCCACTCGCAGGAAAGATTTTGACATTGACAGAGGACATCTCCTTCTTGCTCAGAAAAGGTGTGGAAGCATTCCTATTTACACTTCTCAAGAAAATGAGCTATTTCTTCTCCCCTTGACTACAACAGGAAAGACTCTTCATCTTAGCTCTTTGGTATTTGGGTTTAGATGGTCACACGCACATCATTCTTTTGAAGGGGAGTGTCGGAGAAGTGTTTTTTGATCCTTGTAAGGAATGATGCAATTCACCTCTCAAAGCAGCTGTTTCAATGTATCTGTCATCTTAGGAAGATACATTTATTTAAATATATATACATTGATGCCGTAAGGGGGATGCTTAATATTTGGNATAAGTCATTGTTCTAATTAATCTGTGGGCTAGAGATCCATGTGTACAGAAAAAAGACAAAAAGGTCCACCATCAGAATCATGACATTCTGATGCAACTATCTCACTTTCAAAAATTATACAAACAGTAAAAAACAAGGGATCCTAAAATTTATTTCGACCTAACCTGCAGAGGAAACTCAGACATCTACAGCGGGCTCTAACCAGGCCACTGGCAAATCAAAAATATCCCCTCAGAGGAGAAATTTTGGAATAACCAGCAGAGGCAAAAGACCGGCAACACAATGGTCAAGTTGGAAATGTGACTCTAGTGAAAATTCAAATTTCCTTTAAATGTACAATGTACAACTGGCTGTTTTGAGTGTTAGTATATGTACATTCTGAGTGCAAAGTTTAAACACAAACATTGAGTTGTAGAAACAGAGTAGTAAATAAACAAATACTGCAACTTAGGCAAACACTGCCGAGTAAGCCCAGCTCAGATTGCCTAGCTGAGGTCAGCTCTTGTTAAGAGAAAACAGTGGTAGAACACACTCTGACTTTGACTGTGAATGAGAAGCTCCTAATGCATATTTTCTTGAGAAGATTCATGTAAATGAGTTGTTCCTACCGAAGTTTCTCAAAAGAAGTCCTACAAAAGAAGCTGAAAGAGCTCCATTCTTTCTTTGTCTATGTAAAGGGAAAAGTACTATTACAGGACATTTATCCAGACAAAGAAAATTCCCCTCAGTTTTTCTAAATATACTTGAAGAAAAATTACAACAAATATGAATTTGTATTTAATGGAATGGTAGGCATTGACGGAGACTCAGAAATGGGGACAGCTGTTTTTCCATTCTGTCAGGATTCCCTTCAAATTTCTAATTCCATTTCTGAGGAGTCTCTATGATAAACAATGTTGGAAGCTGCACCAAGAGATCTGAGTAAACTCCCCTTTCCTACTGACCACCTGAGTAAAACTGACTATGGATTAGGTGGGAAATAGCCTCCACAGAACAGAGGAGAGGCCTCAAAAGAGGCATGTAGGCAGCTACGACTTTCTGTGTCTTGCTGGAGTCTCAGTCTCCTTGTAAGGCAGGAAGTTCTTATGAACCCCACCTAAAGTCATGGCATCCACTTTCCCCATATTTCTGGGTGCAGAAATCATCTTAGTTATTTCTAAACAAAATACTTTAACTTATTTATCCTGGTGAATGCATAACTAGGACACGTAGACAGACTGTAGTAATGGGGATTTCAAGCACTGCTGGACATACAGCTCATTTAGAGCAGTACGCTTGGTAACTGCTTTCTGAGAGTACTTCTGAATAGTACAAACTTATGGATTCCTAGCACAGACCCTCAGAAGAATTGACCTTTCTCCCTATAATTTCTCTGAGAAGTCAGGGGAAAGCCTGGAAGGTAATTTGCTATTTTCCTGCTGCCAAGAAAAAAAAATTCTACAGCATACATCCAGGCAGCCTCAAGGCTATAATGGTTTAGAATAACTCAAGGTTTGGTGATGCATTTTTGTTCAAAATTTCTTAAGCAAATCTTTTGTCTGCTTTGATTGCTTCTAATTTACAACTTACATCTCTATCCTATGAGTAATAAGATGAAAAATGAAAAGTAGATGGGATGTATGAACTCTCTTATAATACAATCGTCCTCATCAATAAATAGAAAAACCTTTACCAGGTACACTCAAAACTATACTGAAGGAAAATTTTAAGGATTAATTTTCCAGACATACAGAGTTGATCTCTGAAACTTTTAATTTTTGAGTAATTTGACTGATACATATTTCCTGTCACTATCCTATATATTCTACATTATTTTTCTGTATTTATAATTCTGCCTGTGTTTATATTAATGAAGGTCATAACTATCCATAAGGGGTCTCTAAATAATTAGGGTGGATAGTTAAAGCTTCAGTAAATCCAATACAACTGAAACTATATAGCATGTATACAAATGAGATATCTTACCAAATTAACTATCTTCTCATAAATCATGGAAGCACTAAGATAAAACTTGACTGTAAACTTAACACTGCTGATTTATACAGAGATGTGATGAAAAGACAAATTAAGAAGCTAATTAAAGTATCAATTGAGTATATTTATTACTTACAGATGACACTGCAATCATTGTAAATAAACACATTTTTTCAGGATGGCAATGAGTAAAAAAAATTATGGAATCATAAATGCATTCTAAGATTATTTTCCTTGTTTTAAGTATCATATATCACCTGAAGTTCAAAGTATAAGGCATAAACACACCTATGATACAGTTAAAAACAAAAGCAGAAATAGCACTAAAAACAATCAAGAGGACTTAACATCAGCAGAAAAAATAATCTCATTTCTTTTNTTTTCATGCTTCTCCCCAAGATATATTCCAATTTTCTATTAAGTTATTTGAAGATATTACTTCTAGTTTTTAATCTTTGAGAAATACAGTTTGTAACAATCCCTTCAATAGATTATCACCATTCCACAACACAGACTCGTAACCATTGCATCTTATTGAAATGAGATAAAACAAAAACAGACAATATTGATTTTACAGATATTTGAATGTAGAGGGAAGTACAGAATCAGACTCACAAGAGTACTAAGGCTTTGAATTTATATTTAGAAGCCTTATTTTCTATGAAAGCAGGGAGTAACTGGTGTTAAACTAGAGTCAGGCATGTAAACATTCTTAAGCACTGAGAACTGTAAAGAATAAAGAATGCGGGCTGTAAGATCTGAGTCATCTCCTCAGACTTTATTCCACTTGTACATATTTTGCCTACATAACACTGAACCTAAAACTGCTTCATGTACAATTGCTCTATGATTATGTCCTGTCTCCACTGTCACTTTACAAATCCCAAATGATAACTTATTCTTTTCTCCTTCACAATCAAGGTTTAATCAAAGCGGTATGTTTCTGAATACTTAGCGTCTTCTTACTGAAAACACAAAACTTTAAACTTGTATTGAATAAAACAACATTCCTATTTCAGTCTGTGTCTTCTCCCATCATCTACCAGAACCTCAGACACAGGCACAGTTTCCTTTCCAATTTAACCTTTTCAGAATGTCAAAAGAGAGAGTAATTTATACTCCTCCTTGACTTACATTTCAGAAACTAGCTTTTGAAAACAGTTCACTGAAGCAATTAATCCTTAGGTTTCAGAGAGAAATAACATATCCTTTTCTGTTATCTGGGAAGTTCAGACTTCAATGCTCTAAGGGCTCCCTTGGTCTCTTAGTTTTTTTAGTCTCAGTCAAAGCTAAACAGAGATGGTCAATCAAATGCCTGCTTAACTTTTACATTAAAGATAAAAATAAAAGACGAATGATCTTTAATACTTCAAGCTCTGAAAACTGAATCGACAAAAAAATAGGAAGAAGTCAACTGGATTTTTAATTTCGTGGATGAGATAAAGTTAGTCAAATTATGATAAATACTGAATATCAAGAGACATTTCCAAATAATAAGATCTATTAAAATGTCGAATATCTTATGTGTAGGAAGAAAAATCTTCACCACCATAATTAAACCTTGACTTATGTGGAGAAAATTATGTCTGTAGATGCAGAAGAATATCATTTCCTAATTTCCCTATATGAATTAATTTCTATATTTTAAGAATGTTTAAAAAATACAAATACATACAGCTTGCAAACCTCGTAAATCAAAGGACAAATGACATGAATTCAATTAGAAGTTTCTATTTGTCTAGCTGTATCTTAGTTATCAAAACTGCTACAAAGTCTGTGCTGACACACTATTGGCACACAGAAATTGATGGTTATTTAAGGGAAATATCTGGAAACTAAACTTAATTATTGTACTATCTTTCATAAGTCTTTGAGAAGATGAAGTGGGTGAATATATGGGGGCTACAGGGGTGGCTTCTGTGAGAACCTGCCAGAAGCTTCCTCCATGTCCAGCAGAGCCAATGGCAGCTGGTTCCAGGATGGACCCACTTCTGGCCAAGGCTGAGCCCACCAGCAGTGGTAGTAATGCCTCTAAAGTAACATATTTAAGAAGAAAAAAAAAATTATTGCACAAAAGTAATTTTGATCTTTGTGGGTCCCTTCCAACTTGGAATATTCTGTGATTCTGTGGTTGCAGCCAGAGAAGAGGCAAGTGAGAATATGCGAGAGGAACAACCTTGCAGACACCAAATTGAGCATAGAAGGAAACAGGGAGTTGCTCTGGGTGCTGGAGCTGAGATCCCCCTACAGCCCGTGGTGAAGACCACGGTGGAGCCATTGTGCCCCTGCAGCCCATGGAGGACCATGGGAGCGCAGAGATCCACTTGCAGCCCATGGAGGAGCCCATGCTGGAGCAGGTGGATGCCCACAGGAGGGTGTGAGCATCCCATGGGAGGATGCTCACATCCATGGAGCATCCCATGCTCCATGTGGGAGCCCATGCTGGAGCAGAGTCCTGGCACGGACCTGCCAACCCATTGACAGAGCACCCAAAGCTCAAGGAGATTTGCTGATAGGACTTGTGACCCTGTGAGGGAGCCACCTTCAAGCAGGCTGTTTCTTGAAGGGCTGCACCCCACAGAAGAGTCACCCACATTGGAGTAGTTCATGCAATTCCATTGCCTGTGGGATGGACTCATATTGAAGTTCATGAAGGACTGTCTCCTGTGGGGAGAACCCACACTGGAGCAGGGGAAGAACTCCTCTCTCTGAGTAGAGACAGAAACAACTTGTGGTGAACTGACCATAACTCCCATTCTCTAATGCTCTGTGCCACTGGGGAAGAGGTAGAGCCTGGGAAGCAGAGGGGATGGGGTGAAGGTGTTCTAAGATTTGTTTTACTTCTCATTATCCTGCTTTGATTATCTTGTTAATAAATTCAATTGATATCCCCAAGTTTGGTCTGTTTTGCCTGTGATGATAATCAGTGAGTGACCTCTCCTGGTCTTTATCTCAACTCATGAACCTATGTTACATTTTCTCTCTCCTGTCCAGCTGAGGAGTGATAGGGCAGCTTGGGTGGGCACTTGGCATCCAGCCAGAGTCAACACACTACAGTAAAGAACAAGTCTTTAAAAATGTTCAAGGAAATTCTGATATTTTTATTTTTTTAACATACCTGTTACCAGCATCTGTTAAGTACAGGAAAGATCATAGAAGTCAAGAATGGACAAGAATACAAGTTACTCTTCTATGAGAAGCAGTGGTTAGAACTGAGTTTCTGGAGAAACATGATTGTATCACAGCTGTGTGGAGATCAACATTATCTCCCACATAGTAATGGCAAAGTGATATCAATAGACATTCCCCTTCAGCACATCAATGTCCTTGAAATTCTCACTCCAAAGAAGTAGAGAAGGGCATATCTGGACTTTCAAATGCACCTCACGGTGTATCATGCATCAGTCCCATTGAAATCTATAAATTAAGTGCCTGTGCTGCTTAAACCTTTTGAAAAGGAACTTCTTGCATCTCTTCCAACTTGTGTCTAAAAGTAACTGGTAATTTATCCATAATCAAATCTGTAGGCCAGAGCACATACTTTTAAACAAGAATTATAAACTTTAATTAAAGCTGAAAATTATTTAGTGATCTCAAATGTGGTATTTCAGAAAAAAAAATTTGTTTAATATATCAGACAATAAAGCACCAGTGCAGAAGACAAGCTACATATTTTTGGAAGTGTCTTCATAAATAGTAAACTTAATTGATAGCAGAAAGAAAGGATTTCTCAAATGGGGGGTATCTGGCCAAAAGTTAGGAATTTTTATAACAGCAGACCGGTTTTAGCTTATTCATTAACTTCTAAAAACTTGTGCAGCCTTTGTGACACAATTGAATCTGCTTACATAAGGGTTTAGATTACTTAAAATTGCTTTGTTTTGAAAATGGTTAATTTAGATATGAACAATGTTGTAAACATTTGATACATATCATGACCAATATAATCTGTGAATTACTACATTTATGGTGTTCGTTTCTGCACTGTATTACTTCACAGCTACTGGACTGGTAACTAGCAGCTGGACATTTGATTGCCTTGCAGTCACAGTCCAAACGCCAATACTTTCTTTGTAGCTTTTGCAGGAATCACTCATTTAACATACAAATAGATATATAAGAAAACTGCTTGCATCTTACCTTGTTATGTAAAGCACCATGAATCTCTAGAGGATTTGTCAGGTACAGAAGTGTTTTTTGAGGAATGCTGCACCCTGCACATGACAGCAAACTGACAGTGGTCCTGCTGGAAACAGGCAGTGGGATCTGAGTACAAGTGATTTTAACCCTGGTTACAAGCCTGCTGTACTCACATCAAGGAGGCAGAGCTTCCTTGCCTACTTCTTGCCAGCCAGCTTCAATTACTTTATAGTGATCCCACGAGTTAAATGTATCAATACATTCAATGAGCCCCTGTGCTATGACAGCTCTACAGTTTTTTCACACCTCCACAATGATTATGGAAAATCAAATCCTATCATTGAAAAAATCCATTCCATATTCAAGTTACTTGAAAATGTAAGCAAGTTTATTGACAAAAATTTTTGGCTGTCAAGCATGCGCTGTCTGGCATAACTCAGATTTGCCCAAGTGTCAGATTGATCTATAGTCTGCTCTCTCTCTTAATATTTTTTTTCTGATTTTTTTTCTTATCAGCAAATGCTGGTCAGTCTTGTTTTGGTGGGATAAACAACACAGAATGTTTAAGCTACTGCTTTCCTTGTGTAACTTCACAGGTAGCATGTGTATCTGTCCTATATGTCTTCTTGTTCAAGCTTGTGCATATTCTTTGTGAAACAAGAGATATTTTTATTAATAGGCAGAGTAAATGGTACAGATCATACTGAAGACAAAAAAGTAAGGTACTGAATGAATTTATTACTTGATCAGTCCACAGACTTTCTAAAAATGAGAAGATTAATTTGGTTCACAATCCATTCAAGGCTTTGAATTCTGCATGAAATGACAATTTAGGATACCTTTGTGATATGCACAAAGTGCTCTCAGATCTCAAGGGTTTTGGCAGAAAGTGAAAAACTCTGATCTCTACAATATACAGTACATGAAAAAAATTATGACTCCTGACAGCTTGAAATTCTGCCAGTGCTATAGAAATTTTTATAATGGCAGTAAAAGGCACCTTTGTAGCCCAAAGATTCTTTCCTGCCAAGCTAATCATGATGGAATTTGAGCTGTTAAAAGTTGTAAGCACTAGACAAACTGTGTTAGAGGCTGCTATTCCTTCTATCACAACACCTATACAGTAATGAAATAATTAAGCCAAGCAATTATTTTTCAGATAAATATACTGCAAATTTTGAATTTATGGTTCTAAAAAGCTATTTTCATTGAAGACTGAAAACACCATGCTTACATTTACTTTGATAAGGCACCAAAGACATACCAGCTTCTGACAGGTCTAAATTTTTCTTCTTCTGGGAAAAAAGGTATCCTCTTTGTAGCCACCCCCTAAGTACTGGAGTACTATAATGAGATCCCTCTAAGCCCTATCATCTCCAGGGAGAGAATAACTCCAGTGTTTCTTCACAGGTCAGGTTCTCCAGCCCTTTGATCATCTTCATGGACTTCCTTTAGACCCTCTCCTGTCAGTCTGCATGCACCTTGAGTTGTAGGGACCAGAACTGAACACAGTCTTCCAGGTGTAGCCTGATACGAGCTGCATAATTGAATTTGACAGTTTGGAATGACCTTTATAAACAAAGACCTTTCTTGTTGTGGCTTTTAATCCTATTCTCAATTATATAAAATTGAGGAAAATATAAACAATTGCTCATTTAAATCAGTGGATTTTAGGCTTGAGAAAAGAGATTTGAGAAGGCACGCTATATTTCAAAGGAAACAGTAAACCGTGCCATTTATAAGACACAAACACTGCAATTTACATT
>VYZS01048304.1:17615-28844 GCA_013400695.1 Neodrepanis coruscans
ACAAACCTTCAGGTCTGAAGAATTCATTACCCTTTTACCATTTTTAATGTATTCCAACTTAGCAAATTTTAAAGCAGTTTTGCTTACTATTAATCTGTTTTCAAGGAAGATGGTAGAGTTGTTTGAAGTCTTTGCTTGTCAGTTCCTAATTATAAGCTTCTCCTTGCTAAAATGTTTGCATACATATTCTTCCAAGAATTTACTTAATTCAAAAATTATTATTTTTCTACAGAAAAACCCTAAACATAAAAATATTGTGTCCAGAGCCTGTAAAATTTAATTTTTGAAAATAATGTTGAAACCATCTGTGGAGAAACACAAGGAATACAGAGAGCTTAAAATACTGTATTCTAAAATTTAAAAGACCTTGCCAGTAATGAATACTGACAGTATACTGAATATGATGATTTTGCAGCTGCATTCTCAGCCGTCTATAATTAGAATGAATAGTAAATATATATAGAACAATAATTATTGAGAATCTGTCCCAACAGTGTGCTTCAGCTCCAAATGAACAGCATCTATCCTACATGCACTTATAGAGCATGCATTCAGGCACAAAATTATTGCAATAAAAAATGAACATCTTAAAGTATGAGTTACTTCTTGATTATTTACAGTAGAATTTGGAAAGCTAAGGTATTCCGTAAATAATACTCTATTCTAAAATTCCATTTGGTTGTCATTATTCTATTGGCAACAGAGTTCCTCCCTTCTCTGCATGGTAACACTGTTGCATATTATTTATTTTAGTAAGTATGAGAAAGACTGATGTTCAGAACCTGCTGTTATGCAAGTAGGCAACCAAACACCTCAGGTAACCAAGTGGTTACCATGGAGAAAAAGTTAAGGAAACATATGCCTGTTTACAAAAGACTTGATCAAAAGCCTGTGGAAAAAATTTGCGTAGGGCCCAGGAATACACTATTGGACATAAATCATGTTAATCTCAGATTGTTTGCTTATTTATTTTACACTAAGTAAATGGTCTGATCCATCTCTGTAAATACCCAGTGAGCAACAGGTTTTTGACAAGTTTTGTGACATTATTACCATCATCCTTCCCTCCCCTCCGTTTGATTCTTGACTAAGGTACAAGATATTTTTTTTCTGCCAGGAAGTACAAAATCAAACACTAGGGCTTAAACTCCAAGAATTGCACCAACATTGTGTAAGGAGCATAAAATAGGTAGAAAAGAAGACCAGCATATGCAGGTCCCAGGACAAGCTGATGAAGGAAGCATCTCCAGAAAATAATGGAGCAAACATTGCTCTATATGCAGTATTACATGTTTCTACATTTTGCACCTATCAGAGCCTTCTCTGGTTACTAGCGATTGTGGAGGTTTTATCATGACTCCAGAAATACACGATGAAGTGTGAAATATGGTCCAGAAATATCTGGTGTTCAACATTTTGAGTTATTTGAAAAAGTCTGGTTTGAGTTTCTGGGCTCATGTTCGCAAAAAACCCTGAAGGCAGAGATTGCTGAATCACTCGTATCAGAAGGCAAATTTTATTATTTTTTTAATCTTAAAAGAGTGGAGACTTTCAGTCACTCAGGCTTGCTTTCAGCATTTTGCTCTCTGTTTTTTATAATTATGATTAGCGATCTTTGGCCTTCTCTTTTCCATGCTCATTTATGAAACACTAAAGTGTACGTACATGAAATTTTCTTTTTTCCCCTGAAACTGAAAGCACTGAAAATGTATTTTAAAGACATGAACACTAACATTAATTCCCAAAGATAATAAATAAGCAGTACTTTAGGGTTTTAAAATAACGATTAGAAAAAAAAAGTTCAATATTGAATCATGAATTCATAACAGGTAGATACTAAGGTTTTTACACCAAACACACATACAATGTAAATTTTTACATGTCCTCGTTCCCCTCTTTATGATTTAAACCATAACTGTTTATGAGACAGAGCACAGAGGATACCAGAAGGCTTTTCCGATCCATCAGATTTGAGGTGGCAGTGTAAGAAATTAGGTAATGAAAAAAAAATACATGTCCTTTTCTGACAATCATACCATTAGTAAAAACATTCTTTCTGGAGGACAGGATTTCTCTAACTTCAGGTCTCACTTTTGCTCCATTCTTTCATCAACTTGTGAAAGTTAGTCCAAGTTAATTCTTGGGCACTGGGTCAACGGCTTCAGGTAAAGCTTTTGGCATATACCTCAGTGAAAAAACAGACTTGCTAGAGCTGTGCTGCACTGAACAAGCACATGTTCTCATTCTATCAAGTCAGGACACCCACCTAGGAATGGCTGGAGCAGAGGTATAGGCAACAGTCTCTAACCCAAACATCTTATCTCTGCATTTGGTGAGTGAAGAACAATGGAGGTGTCATCCTTTCTCAGGACACCACTTGTGAAGAGATCTGTTTATTACCAGGACACTTGGAGACTAAAACTGGTTTGTGTAACCACTACATCATTTTTTAATTCACTGTTAAAAACATTCAAGTGACACTTTGAAGAAAATAAACTCTCCTCAGCTGTGGAGGAGAAGAGATGTGGTTATCGGGTCAATGATCACACAATACTCATTTTCTTGGTGCTCACTTGCAACCTGATTTGCAGACAGGCCAAGGGCCTCTCACAGGACCATTTACAATCAGTGCAAATTTTTCAAGAAAAGGAAAAACTGTTAGTCAGAAAAAAATCACAAATTGGGTGCCTAGATTATTGTGCAGCAAGCATAAAATCTTTTTTTTTGATTGTTACAAATGCAGTAACTCTGCAGGAGTTCTCAGTGTTGATGGCACTGTTGAGCAAAATCAGTGGAAAAACTCAGCACAGAAAAAATGCAGACTTGAACCAAAATTCTTACATATAGACTAGAATTTTCTTTTGCTATCACTCATGCTCTGTTTCAAATTTTGTTTCTCTATTTTACTTTTGCACAGACATCTTAGAAGTATAAATGGTAGGGAAATTAGTATCTGTTATCAGTTCATAGAGTTTTGTTATTTTTTGAATGCAAGAACAGTAACATATTTCAATAGCTTTGTGTGATTGACTCAGATCTGCGAATAGCAACTTCCAATTATACACTAGTAACTGGATTACTTCGGAATTCTGTGGAGAAGTTTGCTTTCAAGCTGGCTTTCTTCTTACAAGAAGAAAGTTTAAAACTGAGTAGGATGAGAAATATGAGAAAGTTAGAATCTGGAAATTCTCTCGTGTCCCAAACAGAAGAGAGCATTGAACCAGTCATGGTTCACAGCAGAATATGAAGATAAATACTTCAGAGAATCCTGATGACTGAACTCAGACAAACTGTAGCATCTTAAATAATGGAACAGCACTCACTTTGCCAAGATTGAAGAACCACCATTCAGGTTACTAAAGGATAGGCTGCTGTTTCCTCTGGAAAAGGCTGTTAAGAACTAAAACTGCAAACACAGCTGAAAGCAAAGGAAGACCTACAGAATTTGACAGCTATGCATCAAAAGTACCTGTGTACTCGTACATCTGAGACAAATAATATCGTATCTTAAAAGGTTACGTTAGGAGACAATGTTTTAGCTGTAGCTCTCAGGCCACCAGATCACCTGAAACAAGTCAGAATGAAAAAGCAACTGCAGCACAGCATTTAGTGTGCTGTCAGTGCCCAATAACAGATACACTACTTATTGAGCTGCAGTTTTGTTGTCATTGTCTGGCAGCAAGATCATTTGTTTTAATGACCTTCTGCCATCATGTGAAAGCAATAGCTCTTTTGATTGGATGTGTGGTAAAATTAAAGGCTAATTGGTATTCCACTGACAATATACAGTAGGTATCTCATTGTGCTGCTGACAAGATCTGATGGATGCTGCTTCAGGTTCAAAGGAAATTAGTTGATGGGAAAAAAACGTGGCAGTGCCAGGTTTTCAACTTATCTACTAGTGCTCTATCTCACAAGAGATATTATACCATCCAAATTTAATACATACCAGGAAGAAGAAAACACAGTGGCAATAATCCTAAATATTATGGTGGCATCTGTCCCCTGTATGAGGCTTTTTCTATCACAGTTTTGAAACAAGCGCACCTGAAAGTAGCAGTAATTTCAATTGAGTGAGGACAGCAGAGTAACAGTTTGTCAAAACAGGCAAGTCTTGGGACCAACAAAGGGTCTCCTACTACTAGAAACATTACAAGAAGTCTTGAACTTTAGAGCTGAACTATTGGATATCTAGAAACACTGCATGTGCAAAGTAGTTTCAGAGGTGCAGCTTATCTAAAGTGTTAGAAGTGCTACATACAGTTTTAGAGTTTATCTAGTTATGTACAATTAGTACGACACATTATCCATTCTGCAGAATGTAAAGAAGCAGCTGTGGCATGTCCCAAGACCTACCCAATACACACACTGCTATTTCTTTCCAGAAAGCATCAGAAGAAATACAGCAATACCTTTAATGGACAGATTATGTACTACACATCTCCATCTGTGATCCAGGCTTTGTGTCAGAACAGGTTTACTTCAAATATTACCTTAATGGCAGTCTTAAAAGCTTTACTGATCAGAATTTAAGCCTGTATTATTCATTAAAGACAGCCTTTTAAAATTGTACAGGAATGCTAGATCCAGACTGAAGAATGTAAATAAGCAGATTTAGATTCTGAGATGCTAAGTATTCATTAGCTTCAGTGATTTCAAAGGCATTTGGCTTTGAAAACTTTAATTTTAAACTTGTGTTTAGAAAGACAACTTCCGAAATGCGTGCCTTCCAATTATCTTCTGTATCCAGCAGAGAACCTAAAATACAGCAAAAATTGCTGTGTTCATACATGCTTTTTGAATCCAGCTTTTAACTGTCCTAGCTTTCCAAAGCAACATGAGCTCCAAATATTTATTCCAACAGTTCATTAAGCAGCTATGGCTTCCATTATTACAATCTATTTTCAAAATACACACACTGAAGTGGCATAATTTTTGAGTTAGAACAAAGGAAATCGGTGCAAAAAAGGAGCAGGCTGTGTCAAAGGGAAAGGTGGACAGCTATAAATCCAGTCCTGCATTCAGGCCAAACAAAAGAGCCACAATAGAGGTCATCCTGGTGCAACATTCCTTTTACAGGACACTGCACCTAAAACTGCAGATAATGTGCTGCTACCACAAACATCATTTTTCACCATGAATTTTCTTGTTGCAAGTGAATGTTGCATTGCTGGCTCAAATAAAGTAGTGAAAGCAATGAGTGTCAAAAAGCCCAGTGCTATTGCCGTAAGATTTGCAGCCCATCTCTGCTGACTGAGCCAGGGCACTTGAGATTCAGGTTCCTATCTACGGAATCAAACATGGAAAAAAGGAACAAACAAATGAGGAAGCTATTGTTTCTGTGTTTTTCAAATGTAATTTTTTCTAATTAGGCAGAAAGTTGTTGATGAAAGAATTGCTACCCCTATGTTTTAGACACATATAAAACATGTATGTTTGATGACGCAGAATCTCTTTGGCAACTTTTAGAAGTAAATAAAAGCTCCAAGCTGCAGATGATAAACTGTATTCAGACACTTTAACTATTATATTCCTATGGCATAAAGGAACACAATCTCCATCCTGGGATCCCTTGTAATTATGTTACAAATTCTCCTGTGAAGATACATAATAACACTACTTGAAAGCATGCCATGCATTAATAAATGCTGTTATTGTCTTCCTTCAACATCTTTCAGTCAATAGAAATTACAAGAGTGTATAAAATTATTGCATATTATTGTATCATGCATGTTGTGCGTATACATATAGAACCTTGCTATATAAAAAAGTACATTGTTCTACAATGCTCAGTAGGTCTCTGGAGTGTTTATATATTTTGTTTCCCCTCACTCATTTTCTCCATATTTTTTCTGGTATACTTTGCTGCTGCTTACATTGTTTTCCTTTTGGAAAAATCAGCATGTCTCTCTGTCTAGACCTAATACCAACAAATTACTCAAAAACCAGTAACTACTAGAGATTACCAAATCTTGTTGCGCAGTAGAGGCCCGGCTGCCCGTAATGCAGCTGAGCATATTTTCTAAATAGTTGGAGGTGTACAGTATACACAAACACACACAGAGTCAGCCACACAGATATACAGACAAAAATCACGGCCCTCACACAATCACCTGGGCGCTGGCACCCACATACTGTCTGTCTGTCTGATTAGGTTGAAAGCCTGCAAGCAAGGAACACATACATAGCTACGATACAGATCCCTCCAGCAGCTGTTCTTAAACACTCCATCTGTCCAGTAACTGGCTGCTGGATCTTCTCGTGTCTCCAGTTGCTGGCACCTTGGACATAAAAGCCCCTGAGGCCTACATCCCCACCCAGGTTGCTGGCTCCCAGACCCCCTGGAGCATGTGCACACATGCACACACTGACACAAGACCTCTGACTCTCTCTAGTCGATCTACACCCAGCCCGAGTCCCTGGTCTGACAGTTGCCTCATGTACAAAGGCACACACAAACAGGCTCTCCCACAGCTGGTCCCCTGATCCTTTCTGGCTTGGAGCTCCTGGTCCCTCCCATAGCCCACACTCAGGGTTCTGGTCTCTCCAGCATGTGGCCCAGGCTCCAGTTAGTAATTACATGCGCTGATGTATACATCCATACAAGGCACATGCATGCCAGTTTTTTCAGGTGCTGCCACTCCAGACACACGGATACCAATGACACTTGGGCATCTGTCCAGTTGCTGGCACTCAGACTCCACATATTCTAGTCTTTACAGGTGCTGGTATCACAGAAGCATGGGCTCCTGTGAGCCCTGGTCCCCACTCCAGACACTAGTACGTAGCCAGAACAAAACAGATGGCCACACAAACCAGACTGACCCTTATCCATGAAAACAGTTACAAATGCAGTTCAGCAACAACGCTGGAAAAGTAGTAGTGATAACATACTAGAGCACACCCAGGTGCTTATCAGAAGCCCTGCAACTGGCATTTATTGTTATCTCTTCCCTATCTTCTCACATTTGTTACTCCTCAAATCACTCTGATCCTCCTTTTCCTTACCTTGGTCTTCCCCCTAAACATTTTATAGTAAGTATTGCACAATCCCAAGAATCTCTGTCCCTGCATCCCATAATGAGTTCAGTGTCCCTCCCAGGGTGACAGAAAATCTGTAGAGATCCAGACAGCCTCTTCCATTAACTTGTCTGGTGAGTTTCACACTTGGTCCAGGGGCTGATTCCCCTCCTTTGACAGTCCCAGATTCAGATCAGCACGTTTTTCCCTGATGTTTACCACGTGATTCACTCACTGGAGTTCACCTCAAGTCAGTGCTCCTCTGTGCTCATAGAAATGAGCCTCTGATTAGCTTACACCAAGATACTTTTCTGTGTTATCGTTACATTGTCAAGTACAGCTTAACAATTTACAAATCATTTTCAATACTGATATTCTAGATGTGTCACAACCATTGAAGAACACAAAATGCAATCAAAATCACAGAACACAGGAACTGCAACAGACCCAAACTGCAAAGCTTTCGGTCTGTAAGTACTTGTGAACACATGCTCAAATCCCTAGGGACTTTTTCCAATGACTTCAGTAACTGATGGATCAGGCTAAAGGCAAAAGATGCTCTATAGCAAGTTAACAGCATAACTTTAATATTTTATTTCTATTCTTTACCATTTTAATCATTTCAGGGCTCATTTTTAGAAATTATTTGCAAGGAGGTCTAAACTGAAACACTGTGACTATAGCCATGATTTGTAAGAAAATGTATGATACAAGTTGAAGCTCCACCCTGGCAGTTAGTGCTTCCCCAGACATCTGTGCAGCTAAGCACAATAAGAAAGCCATCTAATGCTCTTGCTGTGCAGCTGCCAAATAATTTTTTTTCCTGTTAAAATCTCTCTATTTCAGAGTGGTCTTTGGAAAAGAATTTGCTGACATGAGAATGAGCCACTAAAGAGAAACAGGAGCACAGGAGAAGGTCCTGGAGATTCTTACATAAGGGCTTCTGTATTGCTTGTTAACATCTCTGATGAAGGACATGTATGTATATATGTTTTGTTACTTAAGAAACAACTGCTCTGTTCATATGCTAATTAAAAAAACCCCAAAACTTCCAGAGCTCAACTTGTATGCTGCTAAAAATCTGCAACCATTCAGCAGACAGCCAGTTATATTATTTTTCTCCAGATATAATTCTGAGTATTTGGAAAATCATCGCAGAACACACACACAAATTTAGGAGATTGCTACATTAAAATGTATCTTTAGGATTTAGAATATAATAACATCAAATATGCAATTGCTAACTAGCTGTTAGTTGTTGATAACTAGTATGGTATTGGAGAGAGGAACTTCTTGAAACAATACCAGAAGGAATTACTGATTCAGGGATTTCTTTACAATTGTGAAATGCTGTTAAAGGAATAAAAGGATTACTGGACATTTTAAAGAAAAACACGGGAGTTATGCATGACATTTCACCTGTCCAGAAATTGTGTGAGAACAGCTTTACAGTTTAAAACAAATTTTTGGGCTTTTTAACTTCCAAAGTTTTCACTTATTTTATAAAACATTTAATATTTATAATCACATTGCTGTTCTCAATGAAAAGTTAAAGGCAAGGAAATATAAAATTTGCCAAATCTCAAGAAACTTTTAGGGGTAGAAACTCACAAGGACCACAGAAGTCTGCTTCTCAGCATCATGCACAGAGTCATTTCCTTGCCCACTTCCTCATCACCACCTCTGTTAAATGCTTAATGCTGCACTCAGACAACACAGTTGTGATAAAGCCATGCAAACAGATCAGAACTGCAAGAACAGCCAGCTCCTTACTAGTTCCAGGACACGAAGTTCTAAAGCAACTGCCATGACACATACTAAGCAAAGCAATCAAGAAATTTTTGAGCAACACCAGTCACAGCAGTTAATCAGGTGGTGTTGTTTCAAAAGTTTTTCCACTTCCATCCTATTCTTTCTCATGCATCATTTTTCCATGCTGAAGAGGCTGTCACTTTCTGAAAAGCCCTTCTAAACAGGAAAAAACCCCCAAAATCCCAACAAAGATGGTTTTTTTCAATTCCAAACACATCCCTTTTGTAACAGAGGCCTAGAGCTCCACGCTATTGTTAAGATGCAGTCCCATGATGGATTAAGACAGCAATCGAACCACTTCCTGGTTCGCTCTCTGCTGTCTCTCTAAATAATGTTTTCCGATTGTCCACGGGTTGAGAGATTTTTTACACATTCATTAAAGCATCCACAAGGATCACCAAGACCTCTGTTTTATCTGATCACAGCTACTCCAGAGCTCATGGTTGGATATGTATTCAGAGTAAGACACTGGCTTACAGAAAGGGCAAAAAATTACTGAAGTGCTTTAATTTTACCATGAGATAAACTTACTGAGATCAACTCAGACTTGACATTAAATTTTACTGTAAGTAAGTTTTTGAGGTGAATTGGTTTTACCAGCATGGGTTCTTTCTGCCTAGCTGATGTGCATTAGCTGCTCAAATTAAACTAATACAAAAATAGAGATCATTTTAGTACTGAAGACCAGTTCTGTGTGACTAAAGTTCTGACACTTAGGTCTGTAAATGACCTTGACCAGAGAAAACTCCAGATTTGACACAATGGAACAGACAGAAACAGTGGATGTACTAAGAGGCTAGAAAAACAGGCTCCATCACTCAGCAGTGTAATTCGAAAACATGTAAAAAACCATTTACCACAATCAAATCCCCAACATTAGCATCTTAGGGACAAACGTTGTGTCACTGAAATATTAGTAAGGCAACTGGTAAACAGTATTCATGAGAAATGAATTAGCATTAAACAAAAACCCCACCCACTCCTGCATTTTACTGCTTCCCTCTCTAGCTCCGGAAGGAGGGCGGTGGATCAGGGGAAGTAAGGCTGAGGGACACGAAATTTTTTCAATCCTTCAAAAGTGACTGCACGGAAAAAAATCCATAACCTTCCGACGTGCTGGAGTTGCTCACAATGCATACTTCCCTTCTGTCCTTCAGTCAACTGAACTCACAAAGAGGTTTAACTCAGTCTTATGGCTGAGAATGCTTGGGATGTTAAGTCACTGGCATAACACTCAGGACTCATCGGTAAAGCAGATCCCGCAGCAGGATTCAGTGCTGCCTTCACACTCTAGCAAGCCGGAAAACCTTGGCAACCGATCACACGGGAGAGGCCAAATTCCAGAGCCAGCTGGGATGGGTAAGCACAACAGCACCCACTTTACTAGCAATATTAATCATGTGATGGTAGAAAGCAAAGCTCTGGAAACAGTGGCGGAGTAAAGAGGAAATGTAAGAGAGCCTACATCAGGGATACACAGTGGTGAAGGGCTCAGGACCAGGTAAGAAAAGAGGGTCCAGCAAAGCAACAGTTGAAAAATACAGTATGACTATTCAGAAGAAAGCAACATGGTTTTAGCAAGTTTCAAGCCTTTCTCCGAGGTGATCTCAGTCGTTTCTTACTGTGTATTTGTCCACTCCTGCGCGGAGCGAAGTTTTCTTCTGCCAGATCGTTAATTATAATGACAGGTTCGACCAAACAGCGCTTACTCCAATGGCTTTGTGGATGCCATCAAAGCCCGACACCGCTTGCCATTTACCTGCACCCCTTATTTACAACCAGTCAGCCCACTTCCAGCCCTTGCTTGCCCACACACGTACGCTTTTTGACACTGAGAGTCCTCATGCAAAACCCTTTCCAAGCCCCCAAGGGATGCTACCACACCCATCACCCAAACCACCGCTGCCAGTCCAGAATAACTCGTGTTTTCTGGGAGGACCTCTCTGACTCTCATCCTTTCAACTCTTTGGGGAGTACTTCGCACCTCCCACACAACCTCCATCTTCCAAACAACACCAAATCCAAATTTCAGTGCTTTCGCACGTAAAGACCCTCTCGGGACTCAGCCTTCCTCCCGGGCCACCTCCTCCCCAGCTGCTGCCTCTCTCCCGCTTTGCCCTTCCCCAGTTGGCACGGTTCCCCCTCGGCTGGGCTGGGCTGGGCTNCGCACCTCCCACACAACCTCCATCTTCCAAACAACACCAAATCCAAATTTCAGTGCTTTCGCACGTAAAGACCCTCTCGGGACTCAGCCTTCCTCCCGGGCCACCTCCTCCCCAGCTGCTGCCTCTCTCCCGCTTTGCCCTTCCCCAGTTGGCACGGTTCCCCCTCGGCTGGGCTGGGCTGGGCTGGGCTGGGCCGGGCCGGGCCGGCCCCTGCATCCCCGTGCGGAGCCCC
>VYZS01048304.1:36304-56487 GCA_013400695.1 Neodrepanis coruscans
AATGACTTCAGTAACTGATGGATCAGGCTAAAGGCAAAAGATGCTCTATAGCAAGTTAACAGCATAACTTTAATATTTTATTTCTATTCTTTACCATTTTAATCATTTCAGGGCTCATTTTTAGAAATTATTTGCAAGGAGGTCTAAACTGAAACACTGTGACTATAGCCATGATTTGTAAGAAAATGTATGATACAAGTTGAAGCTCCACCCTGGCAGTTAGTGCTTCCCCAGACATCTGTGCAGCTAAGCACAATAAGAAAGCCATCTAATGCTCTTGCTGTGCAGCTGCCAAATAATTTTTTTTCCTGTTAAAATCTCTCTATTTCAGAGTGGTCTTTGGAAAAGAATTTGCTGACATGAGAATGAGCCACTAAAGAGAAACAGGAGCACAGGAGAAGGTCCTGGAGATTCTTACATAAGGGCTTCTGTATTGCTTGTTAACATCTCTGATGAAGGACATGTATGTATATATGTTTTGTTACTTAAGAAACAACTGCTCTGTTCATATGCTAATTAAAAAAACCCCAAAACTTCCAGAGCTCAACTTGTATGCTGCTAAAAATCTGCAACCATTCAGCAGACAGCCAGTTATATTATTTTTCTCCAGATATAATTCTGAGTATTTGGAAAATCATCGCAGAACACACACACAAATTTAGGAGATTGCTACATTAAAATGTATCTTTAGGATTTAGAATATAATAACATCAAATATGCAATTGCTAACTAGCTGTTAGTTGTTGATAACTAGTATGGTATTGGAGAGAGGAACTTCTTGAAACAATACCAGAAGGAATTACTGATTCAGGGATTTCTTTACAATTGTGAAATGCTGTTAAAGGAATAAAAGGATTACTGGACATTTTAAAGAAAAACACGGGAGTTATGCATGACATTTCACCTGTCCAGAAATTGTGTGAGAACAGCTTTACAGTTTAAAACAAATTTTTGGGCTTTTTAACTTCCAAAGTTTTCACTTATTTTATAAAACATTTAATATTTATAATCACATTGCTGTTCTCAATGAAAAGTTAAAGGCAAGGAAATATAAAATTTGCCAAATCTCAAGAAACTTTTAGGGGTAGAAACTCACAAGGACCACAGAAGTCTGCTTCTCAGCATCATGCACAGAGTCATTTCCTTGCCCACTTCCTCATCACCACCTCTGTTAAATGCTTAATGCTGCACTCAGACAACACAGTTGTGATAAAGCCATGCAAACAGATCAGAACTGCAAGAACAGCCAGCTCCTTACTAGTTCCAGGACACGAAGTTCTAAAGCAACTGCCATGACACATACTAAGCAAAGCAATCAAGAAATTTTTGAGCAACACCAGTCACAGCAGTTAATCAGGTGGTGTTGTTTCAAAAGTTTTTCCACTTCCATCCTATTCTTTCTCATGCATCATTTTTCCATGCTGAAGAGGCTGTCACTTTCTGAAAAGCCCTTCTAAACAGGAAAAAACCCCCAAAATCCCAACAAAGATGGTTTTTTTCAATTCCAAACACATCCCTTTTGTAACAGAGGCCTAGAGCTCCACGCTATTGTTAAGATGCAGTCCCATGATGGATTAAGACAGCAATCGAACCACTTCCTGGTTCGCTCTCTGCTGTCTCTCTAAATAATGTTTTCCGATTGTCCACGGGTTGAGAGATTTTTTACACATTCATTAAAGCATCCACAAGGATCACCAAGACCTCTGTTTTATCTGATCACAGCTACTCCAGAGCTCATGGTTGGATATGTATTCAGAGTAAGACACTGGCTTACAGAAAGGGCAAAAAATTACTGAAGTGCTTTAATTTTACCATGAGATAAACTTACTGAGATCAACTCAGACTTGACATTAAATTTTACTGTAAGTAAGTTTTTGAGGTGAATTGGTTTTACCAGCATGGGTTCTTTCTGCCTAGCTGATGTGCATTAGCTGCTCAAATTAAACTAATACAAAAATAGAGATCATTTTAGTACTGAAGACCAGTTCTGTGTGACTAAAGTTCTGACACTTAGGTCTGTAAATGACCTTGACCAGAGAAAACTCCAGATTTGACACAATGGAACAGACAGAAACAGTGGATGTACTAAGAGGCTAGAAAAACAGGCTCCATCACTCAGCAGTGTAATTCGAAAACATGTAAAAAACCATTTACCACAATCAAATCCCCAACATTAGCATCTTAGGGACAAACGTTGTGTCACTGAAATATTAGTAAGGCAACTGGTAAACAGTATTCATGAGAAATGAATTAGCATTAAACAAAAACCCCACCCACTCCTGCATTTTACTGCTTCCCTCTCTAGCTCCGGAAGGAGGGCGGTGGATCAGGGGAAGTAAGGCTGAGGGACACGAAATTTTTTCAATCCTTCAAAAGTGACTGCACGGAAAAAAATCCATAACCTTCCGACGTGCTGGAGTTGCTCACAATGCATACTTCCCTTCTGTCCTTCAGTCAACTGAACTCACAAAGAGGTTTAACTCAGTCTTATGGCTGAGAATGCTTGGGATGTTAAGTCACTGGCATAACACTCAGGACTCATCGGTAAAGCAGATCCCGCAGCAGGATTCAGTGCTGCCTTCACACTCTAGCAAGCCGGAAAACCTTGGCAACCGATCACACGGGAGAGGCCAAATTCCAGAGCCAGCTGGGATGGGTAAGCACAACAGCACCCACTTTACTAGCAATATTAATCATGTGATGGTAGAAAGTAAAGCTCTGGAAACAGTGGCGGAGTAAAGAGGAAATGTAAGAGAGCCTACATCAGGGATACACAGTGGTGAAGGGCTCAGGACCAGGTAAGAAAAGAGGGTCCAGCAAAGCAACAGTTGAAAAATACAGTATGACTATTCAGAAGAAAGCAACATGGTTTTAGCAAGTTTCAAGCCTTTCTCCGAGGTGATCTCAGTCGTTTCTTACTGTGTATTTGTCCACTCCTGCGCGGAGCGAAGTTTTCTTCTGCCAGATCGTTAATTATAATGACAGGTTCGACCAAACAGCGCTTACTCCAATGGCTTTGTGGATGCCATCAAAGCCCGACACCGCTTGCCATTTACCTGCACCCCTTATTTACAACCAGTCAGCCCACTTCCAGCCCTTGCTTGCCCACACACGTACGCTTTTTGACACTGAGAGTCCTCATGCAAAACCCTTTCCAAGCCCCCAAGGGATGCTACCACACCCATCACCCAAACCACCGCTGCCAGTCCAGAATAACTCGTGTTTTCTGGGAGGACCTCTCTGACTCTCATCCTTTCAACTCTTTGGGGAGCACTTCGCACCTCCCACACAACCTCCATCTTCCAAACAACACCAAATCCAAATTTCAGTGCTTTCGCACGTAAAGACCCTCTCGGGACTCAGCCTTCCTCCCGGGCCACCTCCTCCCCAGCTGCTGCCTCTCTCCCGCTTTGCCCTTCCCCAGTTGGCACGGTTCCCCCTCGGCTGGGCTGGGCTGGGCTGGGCCGGGCCGGCCCCTGCATCCCCGTGCGGAGCCCCGGGGCAGCTCCCGCCGGGCGCGGGCAGCACTCGGGGGGCGCCCGGACTTCCCTCGGGGGGCGCCGGGAGCGGCTCCAACCGCCTCCATGTGACAGCCGCCCCTCTCCGCCGTTGGAGAAGCGCGGGAGCGGCGCGTGACGGCCGCCGTACCCGGAAAAGGAAAGGAAAAGGAAGGGAAGGGGCGCGGCGCGGCTGGCGCGGGCGGGCAGCGGCGGATGGGCTCAGCCCGTCCCGGCGGTGGGCGAGGTAACCCCGGTCTTCTTTTCCTCCCTTTCCCTCCTCCTGCTTCCCTTCCCGCGGCCGCTGCCCTCTCGTGGCCCGGTGTTTTCCCGGGGCCGGGCCCTGCCGCAGCCGCGGCGCTCGGGGCCGTGCGGGTGTCCGGGGCCTCCCGCCGGCGCGGGGTGTGCAGCGGGGACCGTGGGCTGCGGGTCACAGAACCACGGAGCGGCTCACGTTGGGAGGAACCACAGCGGAGCGTCTGGTCCAACCTCCCTGACCAGGGTAGAGTCGTCCCCAGAGCACGTGGCGCGGGATTGTGTCCAGATCGTTCTCGAGTATCTCCAGTGAGGGAAGCTCCACAGCCTCTCTGGGCAGCTTGTTCCAGTGCTCGGTCACCTGCACAGTAAAGAAGTTCTTCCTCATGTTCAGGTGGCACTCCAGGTGCATCAGGCTCTGCTTCTCGTGCTCTTACTTGGCACCACGGAGAAGAGCCTGGCTCCATCCTCTTGGCGCGCCTCCTTCACATACTTGCACCCATTGATGAGGTGCCCTCTCAGCCGTCTCTTTCCGAGGGCGGCGTGAAGTTTTTAAGGCTAACTGTGACCTTTTTGCAAACTGTGGGGTTCTCGGAGTTAGGTTATGTTCTCTGTGTCTCCCTGGAAAAGGGCTGAGGCAGCCTTCAGACAGCCCTGCACGCAGCCTCCACGGCTGATTTCGCAGGTCTTGCTGTACTGTTTATGAGTATTTATGGAATGAAATACACAAATGCTCACGCTCCCGAGCATCTGGTCCACAGCAGTGGTCTGCCCACGCAGTGAAAGGAGCCCTTCGACAGTCATGTCGCAACACAGAGAGAACATGACAGCATAAAAGAGTACATTTTTTTGTGGAGCACTGGAAACACTGGCTCAGCTGGTTTGCCAAAACCTCCTGAAAATCCAGTGATTAAAGGTTGGGAATTTCGATTTTTAAGCAGGAGCATGTAATTTATACTACTTGTTCATTGCTAAGAGAGAAATGACAGGGCTTCCTTCAAGCATGAGGAAACCCTAACCTGGGACTGAGTTGTTGCACCCTTGAGGGCTCTCATTGTTCATCCTGAATTAGTAGTGACTCAGGCGAAGCTAAACGAAGGTAAGCTTGCACCTGGGGACGTGTTTATGGCCAGTGACCTCACTGTGGTAGGCAGCTTCATCTGCTGTTGCCTGAGGCCACACATCTGGGAAAAGTGCTGACTGGGAAAGAAATTTAAATGACTCTTGCTGCATTGGTACTTAGAGCAGGGTTGGGGTTTTTTTGTTGTGGTTTGGGGTTTTTTAAAGCAAATGATGAACTCATATTACAGAGGAAGATTTGGTTTTATGCAAACTGTTAAAATTTTCCTCTTTTTCTAGATTATTTGCAGTGCAATGGAGAGTACGGTATCGGTTATTTTCCTTGTATCCTTTTCCATATTGTGTGAAAGTTACCATCATGGAGTGGAGACAGTTACTGTTGTGCATACATCGGAGAGGGCTTTTCCAGAGAAGACAGTGAGCATTAATACTGACTTGGCTGGTCTAATACAGAAATTTCACCTTCAAGAACTTTTTCATCGTTATGGAGAAAACAACTCTTTGTCGATTGATGGGTTTAGAAAACTGCTCCAGAACATAGGTATAGATAAAATGAAAAGGATTAAAATAAGCCACAGTCACGATCATCAAGACCATGATCACCATGATCATGGTGATCATGGCCATGATCACCATGATCATGACCATGATCATCACTCTCACCATAATCATGTTTTGTTGAGTAAAAGCTCCGAGAAGACTGCTTGTCCGAACCATGAATCCGATGCTAACAGAGACCGCAGGAACAGTCACGCAAAGGAGCCTCATAAAGCGGAGACTGTGGAACACCAGCAGAACTTTGTACGCAGCAAGAACACCGTGAATGAGATAATGGCATCTGTCATCGCTGCTTCCACGGGTGTCCACTCGGAATTGCAAAATGTGCAGCCCGGAGAAGTCAGAACAGTGGCTCGTTTAGGGCTGACCGGCCCTAACGCCGTTAACGTCACCGGTGGCCGCAATGCGAGCTGGACTCCTGTCAGCAGAGCCAATGAGTCTCGTACTTCCCCAAAGGAATTGGAAGGAGGAAGCTACCTGTATTCTAAACTGAAAAGGCAAAGCACTCAAGAGGTGAGACTGATTCTGTTGTATTCTCAGGAATCCGGATCCACCGGGAATGTTGTCATGGCTTATTTGTCAGGTGCTTATCGTTTAACTGGGTACAGGCTTTGTGGTGTAACAATAGCCTTGGCGAAATACATGCAAACAACTGTTCTTGAAAATTAACATTTTGAAGGAGTGTTATGTTCACAAGCTCAGAGGAAAATTAAGTACAAAGGTACCCTTGTTAAAATATATTTATCATTTATATATTTGAAAATACTACTAAAAAATAGAAAGTATTTAAAATTTAAAACCTGCAGTTCTGCCTTAAAGCCAGTCTCTGTCTTATTTTCCTAATAATGGGATGAAAGTAAAAAAATCTATTTAAATATTGTCATTCTTATCAAAGCTGTCTCAGGTGTGATAGTGTAGAACTGTGCTGCTTCAACCCCCTCTTTGTCCCATCTTCAAGATTTTATGTAGAAAACAACTGTAAAAAAGACTGTGGCAAAACGTTATCTGTTACTTCCAAATAGTAAAAATTAGCGCTCATGAAGTCTAAAGTTGTGTTATAGGCAGATTTCATATACAATCAAAATCCTTTTTCATCAAAGGCTTTAAAAAGCAGGCAGGGTCTTAATGTTTGCAGCCGTGCCAGGTAATTCAGAGTGTTGTGTAGCATGTGACTGTAGGTGCTGAATTCAGAAGTTGTTGCTGTGGTCCACAGTCAAAGCAGAAGCACTACTGTTCTTTAAACCCAGTGAGACAAAGTGTAGGTCATAGTTTTCTAGAGGAAGTGTATGCAGAACATGCTCTGTGCAAGAGTTTCCATAGCAGTCACTTCTATAAAAAGATATTTGAACTTATTACAGCTTCCTTGCGTGGCCTTTAAAACAGAATAATAAGTGTTAGGCTTTTTCTATTTATACAGCAAAGCATCTGACCCACTTCTGCTGAGAATGAGTGATAATTATTCATCATCTACCAGGACTCCCAAACTAGCTTTCTGGGACAGGAAAAGGGTGGAGGTACATTTTTTACCAAATTGGTCTGTTGCCAGTTTTTGAGTTGTATTGGTACAGGTTTTTTTCATATGGTGCCACTGCATTTCAATTAAGATGAGATGTGCAGTCTTTTTAAGATATATCATGGTATTTTGACATTCTGGTTAATTTTTAACATGTGTCTATTTCCCCAGTGCTCCAATGCTTCAAAACTGATGCAGTCACATGGAATAGGCACCCAAGCATTGTTGACTGCTACAGAATTTAGTTACCTCTGTCCAGCTCTTATTAACCAGATTGATGGCAAGTACTGCATTGTCCATGCAACTAGTGAAAAAGCTGAAACTGCTCCAAAAAGTTACTCTCTCCAAATAGGTAGGTTGGTTTTTTTAACATCAAACCTGAATGAAAACATTGGTTATAAATTCAAGAAGCATATTTCAGAGTTGGAAGAAGCTTCTAATTTTCTTTTGGCACCTGACCAAGACTAGAGGTGAATCTTTGTGGCATACCTTTGATCATAAGTGTTTGATGATAGAAATGTTAAACAAGCAAAATCATGTACAGCTGTTAATTACTGCTGTTACTCTTCTATTTTTCTTTTTTTTTTTTTTACCAGCCTGGATTGGTGGCTTTATATCCATCTCTGTCATCAGTTTTCTTTCCTTGTTGGGTGTTATATTGGTACCACTGATGAATCGTGTATTTTTCAAATTTCTTCTGAGTTTTCTTGTGGCACTGGCTGTGGGGACCTTGAGTGGAGATGCCTTCTTACACCTCCTTCCACACGTAAGTATTAATTAGTTTCATTTCTCATCTTGGGAAATTAATCCCTTTTAATTAATACCAGTTTGGTGAGTGATTTTTCAGCCTTGTAGGATAGATTATTTAATAGAATGGTTTTCCACTTGAATCTTCGTTACTCATTTCACAGTTCTTACAGTGGAAACAGTTCACAACATTATCCTTGTCTCTATTTCCAGTTCTTAGTCATCCATGCTGCCAGGTCACTTCTTGTTCCTTGCATGCAAAAATGTAGTGGTTTATTGCAATGCTGCCTCTTCTTTTTCTAGTTCAGTGGACTTCACAAATAGTGGAGATTGCTCACTGAACACTTGAAATATGGAATGGATAATCAACTGCCTTATGTTATAAGCCACCTACATTGATGGCTTTTCCATAGTAATTTTTTTAGTCAGAATCAAGGAATTTCTGAAGTCAAGGGAAAATATTACTTGATAGATTTTGGAGTTTCTGTTACATATTATGGACAATGAAATAGGTAAAAATGTAGCAATCATATACCCTTCTTGAAGTTCTTAAACAGACGTTTTTCCCCCTCCCAAAATGAACTTGCTGCAGCTTTCAGGTAAGTATAAGCATGTAGCTTCAGTGACTGGGCCTTGTTCTCAGTCCTTGCAATATTTCCTCCCATCAACAAATTTCCATTCAGTTGATTTCTTTGTAATTGTTTGAGTCTGTATGCAAAGCATTTACTTCACGAAAATCATCAAATCTGGACTCCAGACATGAGGAAAATAATGTGAAGAATACTTTCAATGTTTCCTATTTTATTCTCTTGAATATAATTACTTTCCCCATTGGGTTCTCCCCTTAGTCTCATGGAAACCATCACCATCACCACGAAAAGCCTCTGATTGAACAAAACAAAGGCTCTATGTACAAGCATCTTGTTTTTCAAAGTACAGAAGAGAGTGCTTACCTGGATTCTACATGGAAAGGACTTACAGCACTTGGAGGATTGTACTTCATGTTTCTAGTGGAGCATTTGATCACTTTAATAAAGCAGTTTAAAGACAAGAAGAAAAAGGTAGAGAAAGTATTACTTTGAAGCTATATTGTATTGCATGCTCATTTCTGAAAATACTTATTAAAAAAACTGTTACAAGTATCATATATCTTTGATTTAAGAGTGATGGCTGACTTGATTAGAGTTATAATTTGATTTATATTGGTGACACTTATACTTACTAAACTATGTGATCACCTTTTTGTGTGGTCCTGTTATAAGAGCTCTTAGATGTGTCTATAATCATACAATATAGTACAGGCTTGACATCACAGTGAATGGTTTAATAACCAAATGTCCAGTTGCACCCTTTGTTTTAATGGAGTGATTTAAGAAGTTACTATTTATTACTGACTTCTGACATCTCAGGGCGGTTATAACTATCTGAACTGGTTTTACTGTTACTTTAATTCTCATATTGGATGCAATAAGATGGTCTTGTACAGTTACTGTGCAAGTGCCCTCCTCAACAGCCATTAAAAAGGGGTAAGGGCTGTCAGTAAGTGCTTACCTAATAGCATCCAACTATGCTGTAGAAAGTGTCTTCATTGGATGATAGTATCCCATTTGGAAATACAGTCTGTTGAGCTCCTTGCTGCTTTCCCTTCTCTCCCCCCAAAAGAGCAGTACAGGTCTCAGATAACTACAATGGTTTTTATGTGTAAGGTAAACAGCTGAATTTTGGCAGGTCATAAATGTTGGTAAGTTGCCAGTTACTGGTAACAGTTCTTTAAAGACTGGTGTAGCCAGGAATAAGGAATGATGTAAAAATTGACTCAGTTAAAAAAAAGGTACATGAAAAGCTGGTGATATAACAGAATCATAGAATGCTGTGGGTTGGAAGGGACCTTAAAGGTCCTCTGGTTCCAACCAATCCTAACCTTTGCTTGAAGAAAGTTAGTAAGCTACCAATTACTTATCTTAAAAATAGCTAATTGGTAGGCTATCACAGTGACTGATAATCTCTGTTTAGTTTTATTGTTAAATTGGTCATTGAGGCAGTAGTCTTGGAGCAGATGCCATGTTAGCTCTTTGACTTTGGTTATGAGAGGCTGTGTTAGTGTGGTTTATACTGAAGATAAACCAACTCTGAGCTTTCCTTGTCTCTAGTTAAATTTATTTGACAGGAAAGGAGGAGTTTCAAGCAAAACAAGTGTTTTCTGTGTCCTTCTCTTGACTACAGGGATTGGATTTCCTGTTAGACTAATTACACCCCTCTAGATACTGAGTCACTGATCATAAATTATTGTGATACATTAGTGAGCATGGATTAGGTATTTGATTTTCCTTCTGTACATTATAAGAAAAATTACACGGATGTTACAAGAGAAAAGACTTAGCAGAATAACTTGTACTCAGTATTTGATGTGTTTTGCTTCTCAGCTAGCCCCTATGTTTATTCCTTGTGCAAAAACATGGGGTATTTATGTGTGTGGGTTTGTTGTTTGTTATGGGGTTCTTTTGGGTTTTTTTCTTCTGTGTTGTGGGGCCTGAGGAAACCTGGTCATCTTGAGCTTAGCCAACTTTTTAATATTCCTTTTCTCTGCTCTTTATATAGCTTTCACATTGTCCAGTTTCTATGCAGGCTACATAAATGTTGTGAATATAATGTTGCTCATGTATATTCTGAAAAATAAGTATATTCATAACTGCAGTATTTTCTTTTGGAATAAGAAAAAAAATGAAGATGATGGAGAAAGTAAGAAGTTTTCAGCGAATGAAGAAAAGTTAGATACAGATGATCGTAAGTCTCATTAATTGCACAGTTGCTATTTTGTGGCAGTGCTGTTTAAAAAACACCTGATTAATGGCAGCTCATAGATCTGCTTCTTACTGTAGGCTGTATTACTGCCTATTTGAATTCTTTCCAAAACAAAACCTGTGTGTTGATATATAGAGGACTAGCTCTGTTTGCTGCTTTTCTTTAAAAAGGATGAACAGGTTGGAAGTAGAGAACTCACAGTTTTGAAGCTCTAGTCCTTTTTTAATTCTAAATTTAGCAGCAGAAGTTGAAATCATTCTGTGAATGTCTTCTGGCTATGGCTGTTGCAAATAGAGCTGTACCTGCTGGCTTCTGCACTTTTCTTTAGACTGTTAGATGTTACATATGTGACTCATTATTTAGATTTTTGTGTATCGTAAGTCTGGATTTTGTTATGTTGATTATTTATTTATGTATAAGAATGATAATCTAAAACTCTAGATGTTACTTGAAGTATTCAGAGTGCAAATGATCCCTTGTCCCCAAAGTCATGTTTTAAGCCAAAACACACCACACTAGCTACTTGATAGCTCTTGTAGCTGAAAAGGATGCTTGGTTTTTCAGAATAATTTTATACCTAATGAAAAAGTTGTCTGTTATGTAGAAGTATATTTATTTATTTAATTGCAGAGGATGAATATAGCAAATTTTAGGAGTTAAAATAATTGCCACTGATGTTTCCATGAGGATATTTCATGGTCTATTTTGATGATTTTATTTCTGAATATTTATTTTTCATGTATTAAACCAAAATGCCTGTATTTATAATTGAAGTACAGGAGTTTCCAAAATTATCTATAACATATTTCTTTTCTGTATCCTTAAGCCTTAAGATGAATAAATGGCACATGGTCTGTCTGAAGCAGTTGAACTAACAGCTGTCATGCTGTGAAACTGGGAATTAGAGCCGTATGCTGTTGTGTTTAGATTCCACTGGGTCTTAGATTAAAAGCTTTTTTACCTTTTAGGAGGCATTTGTGGCCATAATATAAGGGCTGCTTCAGCAGTAGGGGACAGAAACTAAAAGTTTTCCTTATTTTGAACTATTTGGAATTCTCTGAAATCTGATTAAAGAAAAATAAATTGTGGGAACCTTTAAAAAACCCCCAACCTTCTCATGCAAGAACCTGCCTTACCAATTTCAACTTCTAGACTTACTAGTTTCTTCTTTACTGCATGACATACTCAACTTGTCTTGTTGTATCTTTGCTTCCTAGGTGATTTTAAAAATGTATAACACTTACACTCTGGGTTTCTGTAACAGGGCCTGAGGGCTATCTAGGGACAGACTCTCAAGATCCATCAACCTTCATTTCTCAGCAGCCAACTGCACAAGAGGAAGAAGAAGTGATGATAGCTCATTCTCATCAGGAGGAGGTTGACGATGAATACGTGTCCAGGGGCTGTAGAAACAAGTGCCATTCTCACTTGCACGATACTCTAGGACAGACAGATCATCTTAGTCACCATCACCACGACTACCATCATATTCTGCATCACCATCATCATCAGAACCATCATCCCCACAGTCACAGCCAGCGCTACTCGCGTGAAGAACTGAAGGATGCGGGAATAGCAACTCTGGCGTGGATGGTGATTATGGGAGATGGACTACACAATTTTAGTGATGGACTAGCAATTGGTAAGTGTTAACTTGGGTGCTGCTGCTTTGTTGTGTACAGTGAAGACAGTGATGTCACTTACCTGTATTAGGAATGTGGCTAATTAGCGGAGGATCTCTGAAGCCTAGACTTTTATCTGGTAGCATCTCTGGATGAATAAGAAAAATCTCCAGTTTAACAACCTGGACATCAGTGATAAACAGAAATTGTGTGCTTTTACCTGTATTTCTTTAGGAAATCCAGACTTAGTTTTAATTTTGCTAAAAACAGGAAATATAGGAAATGTTTTTCAAAACTAAAGCTAGACTTACAGAACAATATTTAGGACTAACTTTGTATTTCAATGCCTGCAAGTTCTCAGCAATTTTTTAAAATTTTAATTATCATGACAAGCTTGTGTTTTTCATCACATAAAAAGTGACTTTTTTTCACTTCAGTCAGGCCACTAGTGTCATTGGCTTCTTCTTCTCTTCCATCTTCACTTGTTATGCAGCAAGGTCAGATTCTGTACTTGGCATATCTGTTTTCTGGGCCCTGGTTACGCATCATGTAACTACTGGTGGGTAGGGAGATGGGGCCATGGTTTCAAGCTGATTCATTCTGAAGTTTACCCAAACAGATTAGGCAATATATATATGTGTGGTTTTTGTGCTGTGGAAGGTAGGCATGCATTATTTTCTACTGTAAAATTAATTTGGTCCAAATCATTGTGTTCTCCAAGGTGTTTTTACAGTTCTGCATGGCAGTTCTGTCCTGTCATACCCAGATTTTCAGATCTCACCATTCCCTAAAAAGCAGCATTGCAGTTCTTCCTAGTGTTTATACTAACCTTCCAGAGAAGGTTTATGCTGCTTTTTATGTCCTAGGAGTGTGTGAACAGGACAGTAATTTAGCTATTCCCTGTCAGAAATGTGATTCATGGAGAAGATACCGATGAAGTCACTGTATGTTGCCTATAAGCAGATTTTTGGATTAAGAATATCTATATCAATTAAAGGGTTAACAGTTGGACTTGATCTTAGGTCTTTTGCAACCTAAATGATTCTGTGATTCCATAAATAGTTTTCTTCATATGCTCAAGGGTGCTGACAGTGTGCTCAGTCTCTCTTCTTGGGAAAGGTTTTAAAAAAAGTCTATTTTCTTAAGCAGTGGATACACCCTACTCAGGACCTTATTCCTAAAGTTGAGCTTAATAGTATTTTTTTTAATTTAAATTTGTATAAACAGTTATTTTACCTGTAAACAAAACATCTATCTCTGTTCCTGTTTTGTTCATGTCCCTATTTTTCCCTTAATGTGTTGTAGTTGCACAGTCTTTTTTGCCAGTGCTTCAATGAAAATATTTCTTTATCACAAAAATAACAAGTTGAATATTTTGTCTTGGGCTTCTGTCTAGGAGATCACGCTTGGGAACTCTCTTTTTTTTTCTAGAAAGAGAGCTAGACTACTGTTGTTTGAATTTAAAAGGTTGAAGTAAGTTACAGGAAGTGAAGTCAAATCAGTAATCTTCAGTTCTAATGATATTCTTTTCTGATCTTGACTTCTGCATTTAAGACTAATCTTTACAGGTGCTGGATTCATTTCCAGTTTGTTTAGTATACTNATTCCCTGTCAGAAATGTGATTCATGGAGAAGATACCGATGAAGTCACTGTATGTTGCCTATAAGCAGATTTTTGGATTAAGAATATCTATATCAATTAAAGGGTTAACAGTTGGACTTGATCTTAGGTCTTTTGCAACCTAAATGATTCTGTGATTCCATAAATAGTTTTCTTCATATGCTCAAGGGTGCTGACAGTGTGCTCAGTCTCTCTTCTTGGGAAAGGTTTTAAAAAAAGTCTATTTTCTTAAGCAGTGGATACACCCTACTCAGGACCTTATTCCTAAAGTTGAGCTTAATAGTATTTTTTTTAATTTAAATTTGTATAAACAGTTATTTTACCTGTAAACAAAACATCTATCTCTGTTCCTGTTTTGTTCATGTCCCTATTTTTCCCTTAATGTGTTGTAGTTGCACAGTCTTTTTTGCCAGTGCTTCAATGAAAATATTTCTTTATCACAAAAATAACAAGTTGAATATTTTGTCTTGGGCTTCTGTCTAGGAGATCACGCTTGGGAACTCTCTTTTTTTTTCTAGAAAGAGAGCTAGACTACTGTTGTTTGAATTTAAAAGGTTGAAGTAAGTTACAGGAAGTGAAGTCAAATCAGTAATCTTCAGTTCTAATGATATTCTTTTCTGATCTTGACTTCTGCATTTAAGACTAATCTTTACAGGTGCTGGATTCATTTCCAGTTTGTTTAGTATACTGGGGGGAATTCAGCAGTACCAGTCTTCCTGAAAATTTTATTGCAGGACAAGTTCATTCTTGTTTTAGGAGAAAGCCAAATAATAACTATTTTCTCACAGAGTAGTTGCAGTTGTTCAGATTCAGTCAATTCAAAGTATAATGTGAAAAGAGACTTTCATATTTAATCTCATTTTTGATGAAAGTTGAAGCATGAAATGTAAATTTCTGAGCAGATCAGTAGTGAAAATGTGGTAGAAGGAAGATTTGCATACAAATGACACACAGAATCAATTACCTCTTGGCATTAGGCAGATTTGGGAGGGAGCTATGACTTTATTGTTATGAAGGGAAAAATATGAGAAAGGTTAATAAAGGCTTATTGAAGAAGTGAGAGCAATAGCTTTTAGAAGTCCTGCTGTGTATCTTGTTCAGACTAATGGAAATACGGGCTTCCTTCAGTTCTGTGTGCTTAAAAATATTATGGGAAAACATCCATTTGGTGGTGTTGTGAAAAATGCTAATTCTGCTTGTGCAGTATTTTACCTGTATTTAAAAGAAGATGTGAATGCTTCTGTAAAAGCAGCTTTAGGCATCGTAATCCTTCATTTCAGTTCATTCACTTTGTGTGAATTGTTATTCATAATTTCCATCAGTTACTTTTTCCCTCAAATCTGTTGTGCTAATTATGTAGGAACAAGTTTTAAAAGTGCTTATTTTTTTATTAGAGCACGGAACAGTTGCATCTGACTCATTTGTACAGAATGATCATCTGTGATTTGAACTTTCCTGTGCAATTACAACTAAATAAGTAAAATGCAAAACACTATTTTTACACTAGTTTGGCATATTTTTTTTTCTCTAGCTTTTGAAAGAAGTCATGTCTTAAAAGTATATTTTAAGATACAAATCAACTTCTTGAGAGGGGGTAATGCCAGATTTATTAATGTTATTTAAGGTCGTAATTTGCTTACCTCTTACTTTTCCTCTTTGAACTTAGTAAGAATTAGGTTTACTGTGATCTTTTCTAAAGCTCTAGTGCTTGATGCGTCAGCTCAACCCTTGCTCCCTGTTGCCTCCTGCTTAGTGTCATCTGCAAATTTGCAGTTGGTGCCATCTGTTTCATCCAGATCATTAATGAAGATACTGAAGAGAATGGGTTGCAGTTTTTGCTCCGGTTAACTCTGCTTCTTACTAGCCAGCCATCAGGCCTTGTTAGCCCAGCGGCCCAGCCAGTGTGCAAGCACATATTTCCCCTTTGCCCAGATGAGACTGCTGTAGGAGATAACTTCAGTAGGATTTCTGACACTAAGTTCTGTTACTAGTGTGTCACTGCTGTCACTGTCTCTATACTCAGTTATTTCCTCAAGTTGGATGAAGCATTTGGAGAGAGTTTTGAAGTGGATATTCAACATGATCTTTCCAGGAACTTAGATGGTGCTGACTGTTCCCTGTGTTCTTTTCCTTGCCTTTCCTATAGTGGGAAATAATATCCTTTTCTCAGAGTTCCACTGGGGCCATGGTTTTCCGCAGATGGTAGACTGCAGTCTTGTAGTCACACTAGTCAACTCTGTCAGCACCCTTGAGTGAGTCTTATCCTGGCATGCATATGAGCATTTCCAGTTTTTTCTACTTAACTCTGAACTGTTGCTTCTGTGGTGTGCTGTTTTCTTTCTGGGATGGTGCTGGGGATCTAGCTTTGTTAACAAAGACTAAGATGAATGCTGTGTTGGTGCTTTGACTCTTTTTATGTCTACTGCTTCTTTCCCTTCCACATCTATCAACAGACCCAAATTTTTCCTGGAAGTTGTGTCTCAGCTAGCATTCTTGTAGAACTGTTTCTTCTTGTCCTTGGTGTCTTGTTAGTTTTAGCTCCAGCTGGGCTTTGGTCTTCCTCCTTTTTGTTCTACTGCTTTTAACTTTCCTGTTGCCAGTCTTTGTTCCTATTTCTTGTGCGCTTCTCTTTTGGGTCTTAATTTACTAAGACATACTGCTTAGCTGGGCATGTCTTCTGTGACTGTTCCTGCACTGTCCACCTCTTCTGGGCACTTTTTCCCTTTTGACTGCTTCCCAGGGTATTCTACACTGCAATTCCTTAAGGGAAGTCAAAGTCTGCTTCGTTGAAGTCTAGAGTCCTGATTTTGTTTCCTCCTTTCCCAGCCTCCTTCTGTATTCTTAACTTAGTTACCTCATGCTTTCAAGAGGTCATTTTTTACTGTATTTGTCATCAGTTTCTTCTTGTTTTTGAGCAGTGGGTTAGTTAGAATGCCTAATCCTGGCTAGCTTTTCTCCCATTTGTATTGAGGAAAGCATTACCAATACAGTTAAGGAACATCCTGGATTGTGTGCCCAGTGCTGTTACCTCCACAGCTGAGAGCTCTTATGTGAATGGTGATGTCCTGTTTTCATAGCTAGCCTTATCCACCACCTTTTCTTAGTTAGGAATTTTGTAACCATAATTTCTAGTTTACTCTGGTCTTGACTGAATGGGCACATGGAACTACACTCATAATGTATTTTATACTAGAGCTCTCTGTGGCTGTGGAACCCCTTCATGTAGATAGGCCAAAAAACCAAAGAGTGACTTGCGTTCTGTCTTGTAGGCAGTTGGTATCTGTCCATGACAGGCCAGACAAGCTTTGTGGGTGACGCCACAGCATCATTTAGGCAAGCTCTGGGCAAACAGTGGACTTCCCTGGGCAGCAGGTCAGCAGGTCTGTTTCTGCCCTCTGCCCTGCGTGGGAGAGGATTTCCTTTCACTAAAAAAAATGTTGCTTTTTGTACTGCTGGCCCTAATCTGAAGTGCTGAACTGCTGGGCAAGGCAGAACTCATTTATCCTCTCACTGCTGTTGGGATCATGACCATGTTCTTCAGATTAGTGTAGCTGCAGCTGGGGACAGAGGGTTCTTCCTGTTGCCAGACTTCACTGTTTTCAAATGTTACTCATCTGGGAGTTCATGTTTTCTGTTCCAGTACTGCTTTGGTCCTGCCTTCCCCTCTAGTCTGAGGGGTTTGGACACTGGCTTCTGTACAATCTCTTCTGAATACCTTCTACATCCCCTGTTCATTATCACTCACACAAAGTTGCCTGCTCACTACTTCCTGCATCCCCTTCACTGGATGCCACAGAATGCATTCCAGAAGTAAAGCTACTGCTGTTGTCAGTGCAGGAAGAAGCATCGGTCATTTCTTGCACAGGAAGGCCTGGATAACAGTGTCTCCCACAGGAGTTAGGGAGTTTCCCCAGTGACAAGAGGGGATTGTCTCCTGTGGACTCATTGCCATTTTAATTCTTCCTCTGTGAGCAGTACTCCTGGGTCCCTTGTGTGCCAGCTGTGGTGTCGTAGCCTTGTGCCTCTTTCATTGGTTATTGGCAGCACCTTGTTGGTTGGCAGGCTCCTGGTAGCAGCTGAAGAGGAAGCTGGATGTGGTTCCACACCCTTGCAGAGGCTCTTCATGCAGCTGGGCACCTCCCATGCTGCGTGTGAGCTCTGCAGCCCTCTTGTGTGCTGTGTACTCCTGAGTGGCTGCCAAATAAGAAAAATGGCAAGCTGCGGGAGAAGCCAAGAAAACAAGAAATATAAGGACTGTTGAACTAGTTTAAGGGTTTTTTTGTGGTGTTTTGGGGTTTTTGTCTACTTGGCGTGGTAGTTCATTTATATTTGAGCTGTCTAGAATTGTCTTTCACTGTTGATTTCATGTGACTTATATAGCCTCTCTTCCTGTTGAATTGACTTCCCTTTTTCAAGTGCCTGATTTTCAGATGCAGTTGAACTGCTTTTTTTCCTTTGTATCTTTAAAAAAAAAATTCTTAAAATATTTCTATTTACTGCATTTTTTTGAAAAGGGTTATGTTATTGAAAGGTGTTTGTCTTAGTTTAGAAATAAGATATTGAAATGTGGTTTACTTTAATTGGAAGATTCTGAAGGAGAATTTTGAAACTTAAACTGAACAGTTGTTTACAATTCATAAGGTTAAGTACTTCCGCAAGTGTAAGAAAAAATTGATTGAAACTAACATGTCCTAATATGACACGGACATGTGCTACAATTCTTCTGCACTTGATGTCTGAATATGCAGTAATGTTTTATTCACACTTCATTTTTCCTGTCTCTTCATAGGAGCAGCCTTTACTGAAGGGTTATCTAGTGGTTTAAGCACTTCTGTGGCTGTATTTTGCCATGAATTACCTCATGAGCTAGGTAAGACCCCAGTATTTCCATACCCTGCATGTACAGGTACTTAGAGGTGCTTGTGGGAAAATAAGTGATTATATTGGGTGGCACTGTAAAGTTTGATTGGAAAACTTCATCTGTGTCAGGTTGTCTATTCAAGAATACTTCTAATTTATTTAAGGACTGCTTGAAATATTTCTTAATTGAAACAATCTTTTAAAAAATCTAAATATTTCAGCTACTTTGTTTAAAACTCTGTCTCCTGCAGTTACTTACAGCTTGTTCTGTCTGTTCTTGTATATAACATAAGTTGTTAATTGCAGGAGAATGCATGACAGAATTTGCTTTTCTCACATATCCCTTTAATTTTATTCTTGTGCTTGTGCTGCTAAAAGGAAGGCCATGATTATTCAAACTACTTTCTGCTTAACATTTACTGCTTTTTTTGTTAAGTCTTGAAAAGAACTGCTGTAGCTCTAAATGACACTTGAAACTACTTACAAATCTTTCCTAGAAATAGTTTGTCTTTCAACCTCAGGTAATTTAAATTCATGTGCAGTCCCTTGAGAGATTATTCTCATGTTTTACAATATAAGCTGATCTTCCCAATTGTCAAATCATTCTGCAACTGGTGTTTATTTCTTAGCTGTCATGGTCACAAGTCATATTTGGTGTATAGAATAAAATTTTGCTTGCACTTCTTTAAGGTTTAATTCCCTAGACAGTAGAAAGTTCAGTTTCGTTTAAACCGGTATGTGCTAACGTTGAACTGCATGTTAAACAGTTTGATATATTCGTACAGTAGTGTTACACAGAAGTACATTATTCTGGAGAAAACATACCTGATTTTGTGATTTGGGAGGAGTTTATTCTTGTTCATATTAATCATGGAACCTTGTAATGATTACATGTACTATATTTTGTCAGTTCAGATATACAAAGTCATGTTATGAATCTGATAATTTTAAATTCAACTATTCTGTCTTCTAAAATTTAAATCGCACTTCTCCAATCAGCACAGGAAACTTGATAAGAAATACTTTCTTTAACAGAGGGAATGAAATGGCATAGGAATATCAAAACAAATGGGAGTAGCTGAAGGTAGCTGGGATTAAAATTGGATCATCACTGCTAATGCTAATAATGTTTATAATATGCCAAGTCGTCTTAATTGCAGTATCTTGTAGGAAGAGCTGTTGTAACAAATTTCTCAACTCAGGTTTGAAGATCGTGTTTGTTTACTTTAACTGAAGAATCCATTTTATTTCCAAATAATAAGCCTATATTACTCTGGTTTAGAAAAAAATCTGTTTTGAATTGCAGAAAACCCATGTGTGGATGGTGATCTGTCATTCCTTCAAGTAAAAATAAGATGTTAAGGATTATTTACATAAATTTGTATTTTAGAAATTTATTTCTAAATTTATGGAACAGACTTCTAAAGTATGAAGAGCAGTTACAGGGTAATAAATGGAATAATCACCATTGCTTTATGCAATTGAGTGGGAATAATTTATTTTAGGAACTTCTTTAGGATGCTCATGCATATCTGGTACAGCTTCATTTTTCTGTGGAGGTTTATATCAAGCTACGCTAAGATGTAAAGCTCTTAGAGAGTGCCCAAAGCAGGGCTATGAAGATGGTG